>JAKOGI010002162.1:0-52500 GCA_029747015.1 Carnegiea gigantea
ATATATATTTGTGTATATGTATTTGTATATGTAAGATGATGACCAATGGAGAGGTAGATGGTCCAGATCAAATACCGGTTGAAGTGTGAAAGTATTTGAGAGAAGAGAGATTGAAGAGGTTAGTGGAGCTTTTCAATGTTATTTTTAGGATTATTAAGATACCCAAAGAATGGAGGTTTAGTGCAGGCATTCTATTGTACAAGAACAAAGGGGATATTCGGGATTGTAATAATTATAGAGGTATAAAGTTGTTCAATCACACTATGAAATTATGGGAGAGGGTGATTGAGAGAAGGTTACGGAATGATATTTTGATATCAGAAAATCATTTTGGTTTTATGCCTGGTAGGTCGACCGCAGAGGCAATTTACCTCCTTAGAAGGCTCATGGGATTATGCAGAGATAGAAAGATAGATCTTTATATGGTGTTCATTGAGTTGAAAAAGGCATATGATAGAGTTCCGCGTGAAGTGTTATGGAGATGCTTGCAAAAGAAAGGAGTGTCATTTGATTATATTCGAGTTATTAAGGACATGTACGGGGGAGGAAGGACGAGTGTTAGGTCGCCATGAGGGGTTACCAATGACTTCTTCGTTGGTATGGGCCTGCATCAGGGTTCTGTTTTAAGCCATTTTGTTCACTCTACTTATGGATGAACTTACAAAAGGGATTCAAGATGAGTTACTATGGTGTATGCTATTCGCAGATGACATTGTTCTTATTGATGAGACCAGAGAGGGAGTTAATGGCAAGTTGGAGCGATGGAGACATTCTCTGAAATCGAGAGGCTTTAGAGTAAATAGATCGAAAACTGAGTACCTACATTATTGCTTCAGTGGGAGCGAAGATGCGAGGAAAGAAGTCACCATTGATGGGATGGCGATACTAAAGGTCGAGAAGTTTAAATATCTAGGCTCGATCATTCATCAGAAAGTAGATATTAACGATGATATTAATCAGCGCATAAAAGTGGGTTGGCAAAAATGGAAGTATGCTTCAGGTGTGCTGTGTGATAAGAGGATGTCCGTAGGATTAAAAGGCAAAGTTTATCGTATGGTTGTTAGACCTGCTGTGCTGTATGGATCGAAGTGCTGACCTATAAAAAAGACACAGGTTCAAAGGTTAATGGCAGCAGAGATGAGGATGATTAGATGGATTTGTAGTTATGCAAGAATGGATAGAATTAATCACGAAGTAATTAGAGACTTAGTTAAAGTAACTCCCATCGAAGATAAGATGAGAAAAAAAGGCTCAGATGGTTTGGCCATGTGAAAAGAAGGAGCGTCGATGCTCCAGTAAGGAGATGTGACAGGATTAACATCCTGAAGGTAAAAGAGGGATAAGTCACCTTTGTTGAGTCTTTAAGGCTTAATTGGCGACGTAAGAATTCTGAAGCGGAGGTTCACATGCTGAAATCCGGTTATAGTAACTGCTCTCTGATCCCCATATCAAAAATGTTATTTATCCAAATTTGCGACCACAACCCTGAAGAGCTAGACAAAAGGGGAAAAGCTGCCGTCAAACACCTAACACTTGTTGGATGGGCTCTGCAAAACATAGCAAGTCCTCTGCAAAACTCAGCAGCAAATCTCATGCTCTTGCAAGTTGGATGAAATGAAAACCCTTTTGAGCTGTTGCTGCCTTAAGAACTCGAGTAAGATGGTGCATCAGCATTACAATTTGCAAAGATAAGGGGGATGTGGCATCCCCGTGTCTAGGACGACCCCTTTGGCTTGCAAAATACCCCTAGGAGTCACCTTTAAACCTTATGGAAAATTTTGCTGATGATATACAACTATACAAGTCATAATCCACCCCCACAAATCTCAAAGGAAGACCCAAACCTATGCTTGACAAAGCTCCAGTTACTGTGTGTCGTGGGCCTTCTTAAGGTTTACTTTCATATTACACGGAAGTAGCACCCTCTTCCTATGATACAGCTACACAAAGTCCTAACGTATTATTGGGCCTTCCCTCAATAGCTGCACTTTGAGATTTACCAACTAATGCAGGCACCATAACTTTCAATCTTGTACAAGTAAGCTTAGTGATAGTTACAGCAAGCAATAAGCCTTAAATCAATAGGTATAACAGGATGAGGTGCCATTGCCGGCCCAGTAGCGTTGCTCTTTCTGAGCAAGTAATTTTCCAGAATTGAAGAAATCTCTTACTGCACTGCAAACAGATGATCCCCAAGCACTTTTGAAGAAATGGCTTCCACAGGCATCCGGCCCAGGACTTCTGTTACTATCAATATTAAACATTGCATTCTTTATATCCTCATCTGAAAAGCGCATAAGAAGCTGGTCCTGCTGTGCTCTAGATAAACATGGACCTTGAAGAATAGCTTCATACGAAGGTTTGCTGCATTCAGCCTCGGTGCCTAAAAACTGACCAAAATGGTTGGCCAAAATGTGACCAAGCTATTTGACCATAAGCCAGATTCCCTTGACTGTCTTGCACAGGCTTAAAAGCCTGTGTATAATTCTTGTGAGCCAGGCTTGCTTTAAAAAAATGCTCTGTTTTAATCACCTTTATTTAACCAAAGCTCCTTGTTTTTTTGTCTGGGGAACTTTCTTTCAGCAATAACCATAAATAGGTAGTGAGCCAAAGCCTCTTTCTGAGGTTCATTCAGTGAATCATTGGGATTACTTTGCCATTTGAATATGCTGAAGTTTCTGTTGTGCCTCTTTAACACCTTCATCTGCACATGACCAAACTGCTGCTTATTTAACTGTTTTAATGACCGTTTCAATGCTTGTAGCTTCTGAGTTAGCTGAAATGCAGGAGCTCCACTCACCGGTTGCTAAAAAAATGCAATGACAACCGTCAGAAAATTTGGACTAGATGCACACATATTATAAAACTTAAACTGGGGCTTCCTAAAAGTATCTTGCTGTCGCAGACTAATATTCAAAGGGCAGTGATCAGGCATTCTTTCAGCAAGAACATGTTTAGCATCAGGATACTTGACAATGCTCTCCCCAGCGATAACGGGTCTTCGAGAACAACCTAATAGCTCCCTGCTTATATCACTCCTTGTAAACAAGGGCCCTGATACCTCATTTTTCAAGACCACAAGTACATATGCAATCAATAAAATCTTCAATCTCAGCCAGCTGCACAAGATCACCATCCTTTCCTCCATCCTAGGAAGGTTACTAAAATCCCCGCCCACAAACCAGGGAATATACAGTAGTAAGCCAATCCCCTCCAGTATAGTATGTTAATCCCGTACATCTCTTCCCATATAACTCCCCTTCCGGGGAGCTCATTAGCCCCATAGACCACTGTGATAGCCAATTTGTGTGCAGCCTCTTCCATAATCGCATGGATATAGCCTCTTCCTAGGATGGATACACTGCCTATGATGAAACCTCAAACCGGTAACAGTAACAGCATTTTGATTCCGTACCAGCCAAATTCTGTTTTTTAAATTTCTAGTGGCATTAATACTAAGTCACACTCCACCATGGACGCATGACTAATTTCAGCTTTCCTCTCAATCTTACTTTTAGTTTCTAAGATCCCAAGAATAGGACATTTATTTTAATGGAAGAAGCTCTTCACAATCTTAGTTTTAGTAGTAGTAGTCATAGTAGTTGTAGTTGTAGTAACAAGAATAAGAACAATAAATAAGAACAATAATAATAGTATTCACATTAATACTAATAATAGGTTCTTGTTCCCTAGCTGAAATGTCTGAAAGCAGGCATGCTTTTGGAGGGGAGTGGTTGGTTTTTGGTGCAATTAGTTGCTTTTTAGTTTGTATCTATTGGTCGGCAGGTATATGAAGGAACGCATCAGTGGATTGAAAAATAAAAGCTCGAAGACAATAATCAGGCTCTTCCACAGAATCACTGCATGCTGCGAAAATCAAAAGCCAAAATTATATGAATTGCTGTCCATAGGCACAATGATTGTGAAGCTCCAAGAAGGGCTAACTGAGAAGAGGCTAAGGAATGACATGAATGTTTCAAAAAATCAATTTAGTTTTATGCTAAGAACATCAACTACAGAAACAAACATCTAAATAATAAGGCTTATGGAGCTTTACAGGAATAGAAAAAAGAACCAGCATTTGGTTTACAGAATCTGCATTTGGTTTACAGTGCCTGGAGAAGTGTCATGGAAGTGCTTAGAAATAAAATGTGTCCCATATCATACATTCATATTATTGGACATGAATGAGGGAGCGAAGATAAGTGTAAGGACGCCAAGAGTGGATGCTGGATACAAATTATTCTTATTAATTTGTAGCAAGGATCACCCGCAAGCCCTTTTCTTTGCACTATTGTAATGCATGTACTAGAGAGACAGAAGATGATGTACTGTGGTGTATACTATTTGCGGACAATATTGTTCTACTAGATGAGACTAGAGAAGGAGTGAACAATAAGTTGGAGATATGAATAGGGCTAGCAATAAAACCCGTACCTATTTAAAACTCGCAAAACCCGTCCCGATGGGTATGGGCATGGGTATGAAATTTGGATGGAATTCACATTTCATCTTCTCTTGGATGGAATTTTTATCTTGTCTCATTTCATCTTCTCTTGCATTGTTATGCTGATTCTTCTCTCTTTTTATCTTTGCTTGCACCTCAAGAATGAGCAGGTGCTTTCTAAAAGGTGAAAATGCAAGGGCTGAGTCCCCTGCTGGGTTTTTGAGCTCAAGGGTAGTAGGAGAAAGTTTTGGTACGGCCACCCATAGACGAAGTAAGGTGAATGGATCTTCTTTTCCTTGTCTTTGTTTCTAGAAAGCAGTATTGGATACAGTACATATGAAGATGTGCAGATTTTTTACACTCAATGGAAATCACCGTATTAAAACTTATAGTGGTTGTCGCTATAAAATTTCATTTATAAATTGGATGAAAAATGATTAACCAAAGACATGTTTGGTATCTTCGGTAGATTTGATATTTATTCATTCTCATTGGCAAATTGAAACCAAAAATTTCCCCCGTCCTGTTCTTGTACACCCTCCCTTCCCCAACTCTGCAGTCCATTAAAGTCACCATCTTCATCTTTGCCGGTGAAATGTCTACGCCTACTCTTGATTGCTTCCCATTAATTTCCACACTCTATATCATCATTTCCCGCGAGGAGCTCCGAATTGAACCCTACAATAACCGCTTGCCGTCCAACCCAGCCAACCACATTCCATGGATGACGGCATCACCACATTTTCCATCCCAAACACTGCTTGCCGTCCATTGTTCCCGATGAATTCTCAGTACACTCCTCTCTCTGTCTCTCTCTCTTATGTGACAAGTGACAACTCAAAATAGTGTAACCGCCATCATCTCCGGCGAGATTGCTCTTGACGATGTACACATCACCAGAGACCTGAACACGCTCGCCAACAACTGGCCTAGGGATGTCTTCTTTGTTTCGGTATCTAGGAACGCGTATGTGCGGTTTCAAGTATGGGGCTAGATACCGGTAACCCATTTCAAAGGAGTGAGGTAAGAGGTTTTCTGGTTTCCCGTCTTCCGTTTGTGGCCAGCCGACTACATCCGCATCTAATATTAGTTCGATGAGAAACATAAACAGAGGCGAGAGAGAGGGAGAGACTATCCGTTTCCATTTTGTCACCGGAAAATATGAAATAGGTCATTGGAATTTATGGAAGACTCAGGCGGTCGGCCAAGAAAAAAGGAGGGGATGGGGATGGTAGTTTCGCTAACACAGAACACCCTCATGTCATAGTAAAAAATGATTGAGGTGTAACATAATTTAAGAATTTAAAAATATTATTTATTGATTATCTATACTATTCTTTTTAATGAATTATGCTATTTATTTAGTGAACTATGATAGATATTTAGTGACCTATAAAATATATTTTGTGATCAATATGATTTAGCGTGTAATACTAATTATTCATAATAAAAATGAATGAACAAACAATATAATACACAATTTTAGTTAGCATATATGCTTTTTTATTCATATTTTAAGGTACGATATATTAACCTTTTAGTGAGCTATGACTCATATTGAGCTATGACATATTTTTAGCGAATTGGATTATATTTATAGTAGACTGACTAAATATGTGTAATACGAATGCGCTTATGCCATAATAAAAAAAATATAAATATTTCTTACTGACATTATATTGCTCATTAAATATATTATATAGCTCACTAACATATTTAGTTTGCTCACTAATATTGTATCCATACATATAAAAATTTGTAGCGAATTTTTTTCTTATTTTTGTTTATTTTTATAAAAAATCTGTATGCTTCTATTGAGTAAAAATACGGATAATAAATATACAAATTTTCAATTAATATTTATCTTAAAAATTAGCATTTTTATACAAAAATAGTGAACGTAGATTCATAATGTAAATATAAGTGTACATCGTAATATTTTAATGGAAGAATTTAAAAAAATGTGTGTGCATTTTTTTTGGAGGGGAGAGTATGTACGGTGTGCCATTCACAAATAAGTGAAGTAAATAATAAGTATTTGTTCATTGATCTTCTCCACATTTGCTTATACAAAAGAAAAAGAAAAAAGAGGATAAAACAGGTTATAAAATTAAGGGACAATGAACTACGAAATAGAAAATGAGATAAAAGGGAGGAAAGATTTTTTTTTAACAAATATAAATTCTTTTAATGTGTAAAAAAAATAGAGGATGAAAAGGACGAACATATTATATCAAACTTCTAAGTAAATAATGTGTAAAAAAAATGGACAAAATAAACAAAAAAAAATTCATACAAATAAAAATAAAGAGAAAGTATGATTATAATTGTTGCCTACAGTAAATAAATGAAATGTTCACCCCATTGCATGCAATAAATTGGGCACATGCAATGGTCAACAATGAGCATTGTGACCAAACACAGAAAATTTAATGTAACGTCGGGAATTCATTTTCTAATTTTCAGTTTTTAGTGCCGAGACTAAAGCTACCCATCAGTCACTTTTGTATTACTGCAACTTCGCTACCTCCTTGATCTAAACTTTACTGCCTCCTATTAATTTTGTCGTCTTTACTTCTTTGCCAGGAAATCAGACAAACATGGCAGCCGCTCAATCTTCTCTTTCTCCTTTCTTCTCATCTTTCCATAGCATCAATCTCAAAGGTAACCTCCCCCAACCCCCACCCCCCTTGCTATGTATTTATTGGATTTTATGTGCTTCTCTGATCTGGGTTTATGGGTACTTAATTTCTCCTTGATCTAGAGAATGTTTGTCTGCAAGCTTCTGTCCACGCTGCATTATTTGGGGGATTAATAAGTCTTTAGATTTGGCCATTTGTTTGGTAATTAGGGCGAGATTTTGGGTCAGTTTTGGGGTTAAATATATACTGAAAATGTGCGAAAACACCTGTACTGAGGCTATGTTGAGTGTTGACCAATTAAGGTGCAAATACAGTACTCTTCAATATGGCTGTGGACTTGCATTTTGTAAGTGGACCCTGAAAACCCTGTAACAAGAGTCTTCAACATGCTATGGGTATGGATGAAGTGGGGTTTTATGCTTGCTTAGATTGGAATGATTCAGGGAGAATCGCTGCCTTTTATGATGGACAACAACAGGTTAATGCCTCCAAAATCGCGTTACTCCACATCAAGTGGTAGGAAGCCAAAAAGAAGAACCTCTGCCTTTTATGATGAACCTGCTACAAGTGATCTTACACACCTTGTTTAGGTAGAGCATTAGGTTATTGATTTAAATTTAGACATGAAATCCTTGGTATGTTAGTTCCAGACATTGTCATGGTGACTTCCCTATTCATAATTGGATAAGGAGTGGGCCGAGAAGTAATGAAAGAAAAGAAATGGTGATGATAGGGACGATAGTACGAACAAAATTCATATGTTGGGTTATGGGACTAGGGACAAGGATGACTCATTGTGAAAGCCTCTTGTGTGAGTAGATGGGTGAGATTTACTTTAGGTTTAGCTTTTGGTTGAATGGTTTCTTTTGCAACTCTAGGTAGTTGTTTCGAACTTTTACACAAAAAAGAGTGTTGTACTTGTATCACAGTAGTTGAAATATATCCACCTAGATATCTTACTCTGAGCCTCAATTTGAATAATTTGCTCAAGTCACCTGTATTCAAAAAATTGCAATGTTAATCTTGATTACTTAAACTGCTTGTTGCCCACTAGTCCTGAAGTAATTTCTGTATGCTCAGGTGATGCGAACGGTCTTGGTCTTTTGTCACTCAAGAGAAAACAATTGCAGTTTCTGAAGGTCCCATCTGGATACAGAGCCAGAGCACAGGCTGCTGCTAGTGCTGATTGCAATGGGGTCGGAATCCCTACAAATTGGTACAATTTAATAGCTGATCTTCCTGTTAAACCCCCACCGCCTTTGAATCCTAGGACCTTTGAGCCAGTCAAACCCAAGGATTTGGCACCCCTTTTCCCAGATGAGTTGATAAAGCAAGAAGTGAGTGATGAGAGATTTATTGAGATCCCTGAGGAAGTCCTTGATGTTTACAGGCTGTGGAGGCCAACTCCTCTAATCAGGTTTGTTTTCTCGTACAATAGTTGCACGAGATCTTTTGAGTTAAAATAAACTTGTGAAATCCATGAAGGCTGTATGTTAAACTTTTCCCAGTTGGATATAGAGCTAAGAGATTGGAGAAGCTCCTTGGAACTCCTGCGAGGATCTATTACAAGTATGAAGGTGTTAGCCCTGCTGGATCTCACAAACCTAACACTTCAGTTCCTCAAGCTTGGTACAATGCTAAAGCAGGTGTTAAGAAAGTTGTCACTGAAACTGGTGCTGGTCAATGGGGAAGTGCCCTTGCCTTCGCTAGCTGCTTGTTCAATCTTGAATGTGAAGTAAGTGTTGCTAGACTTCGTGCTCAATCCAATTTGTTTCTTGGCCCCTTTCAACCTAGCGTATCAGTTTTGACATGCCTCTCATCAACTCGCACTCCTTGGATACTCTCGGACACACTTGTTCAAATACCAACACAAACAAAAGCTTAAGTTGATGGTTGGAGGCCCATGAAAAAAGTGTTTTACCGTAAAAATACTAACAAGCATCATGTTAAATTGTGCTTAAAACATTGTAGGTATGGCAAGTCCGCGCCTCATATGATCAGAAACCATACAGAAAACTGATGATGCAAACATGGGGTGCCAAAGTTCATCCATCACCGTCCGAGATAACCGAGGCAGGGCGTAAGATCCTCCAATCGGATCCGTTCAGCCCCGGGAGTTTAGGCATAGCCATATCAGAAGCCGTGGAAGTTGCTGCAACAAACCCTGATACAAAATACTGTCTTGGCAGTGTCCTGAACCATGTTCTGCTACACCAAACTGTCATAGGAGAGGAATGTATTAAGCAGATGGAAGCCTTTGGAGAGACCCCAGACATGATAATTGGATGCACTGGTGGGGGGTCCAACTTCGGAGGCCTATGCTTCCCTTTCATTAGGGAAAAGCTTAATGGGAAAATGAACCCTCTCATAAAAGCCGTTGAGCCTGCAGCTTGCCCCTCACTGACTAAAGGAGTGTATGCTTATGATTACGGCGATACTGCTGGGATGACACCCCTCATGAAGATGCACACTCTTGGTCATGATTTCATTCCAGATCCTATCCATGCCGGTAAATCCCCTCCCCCCCCCCCCCCGCCCCCGCCCCCGCCCCCTGCCCTTGTTAATCGGAGAGAACAGTTCTATAGGACGTTTCTTTGTATGTCTATCACGATTCTGATCCCTGATTGTATAGGTGGTCTACGCTACCATGGTATGGCGCCTCTGATTTCACATGTATATGAACTAGGGTTGATGGAAGCAATATCTATTCCTCAAACTGAATGCTTCGAAGGTAATTGCCTTCCCTGAATTTGAATTGCTTAGGGACAAACTTTAGTTGGGTTTTCAAACCATTGTGTCAAAATAAATCAATGGAATCGTGGGTCAATATGGATCAGCTGTGCATGATCAACTTAACCAGTTTTCCTTGCATTCTGTTTTCTTTTCTGTTGTTGACCTGTTTAAGTACATGTTACATCATTACATGGTTCAGGAGCAATTCAGTTTGCAAGGTCTGAAGGACTGATACCCGCGCCAGAACCAACTCATGCCATAGCAGCTGCAATTAGGGAAGCTCTGCATTGCAAAGAGACGGGAGAGTCGAAGGTGATCCTCATGGCAATGTGTGGACATGGTCACTTTGACCTCTCGTCCTACGACACATTTTTGCAGGGAAAACTCGTCGACTTGTCCTTTAATGAGGAGAAGATTCAGGCGTCTCTTGCCAAAATCCCTCAACTAGCATCTTAAAGAGTTGAAGATTTTGTTGAATGATAATTTGATTTCAAAATGGTTTGAGGTCGAACGGGGAAGTAGAACATGTATTAGATGACTGAAGTAGGCTTGAATAAGATTAAACTGTACGATGCATACATTCTTCTTGAATAAGAGCGACTTCTGAACAATTTGTTCACTAATAGTTTTCAATAGTACAAGTTGGCTTCATGTTTTTATCTCTAAATTTATGCGATTTAATTTCAATATATGAATGATTCAATGTACAATTCAGGATATTCCATTTCAATTCAACATAATCTATTTCAATGCAAAATCAAGGTGGTTGATAACATACAAATAACTTCACATCAAATTGCAAATAGAATAATTATGAGGATCCTTTTGCCATTTTCTTTAGGAATGATTGAAATTTCCATGCTATTTTGTTTCCAACAAAATATCACTCACACAAGACATATAACAAAATCTCCCCCCCCCCAACCCGAACCCCCCAAAAAAAAAAAAAATATAATCTGTGTAGCATCATATTGTTCTACTATAGTCATGGAGAAATGCCTATAATCTCATTTGAAGGCTCAATTAGATAAAATCTCCTACCCAAACCATTAACTAGTGCTTGCATTACTTCCCAATAGACAAACATGTCCATTTCTTCAATCTTCTTAACTTTTAAGCTATATTACTTGGACTCTTCAATTTGCCTTAAGTATTCATGTCGGATATTCCACACACTTGAAAATGATTGTGGATATTAAAGTAACTCAACCCTTCATTTTAGACCAAAAATGTATAACATTTTTTTCCAAAAAAAAAAAAAAGACACTGAATTCGATACGACACCGATATCAGACATCGAATACTTTAACGTGGGTATGGCTAAGTCCAACTAACACAACCCCTAAGAGAGATTTTCAAAAAAGGTTAGAAAAGTGCAGAAAGTAGAACAAATTTAAAGCCTTAGGCAACCATGAAATAGTTCACTTCAATTAGTACATCATTAATCTCATGATTATACAAGAAAACAAAAAACCCAAACCATAAGACATCATCATATCAACCCCCCCCCCCCCCAAAAAAAAAAAAAAACCATAATACATCATCATATCAAATAGAAATACTTGTTCTAGTGGGAGAATCAGCAATTTTGAGAGTTTCTTCAATCAATTTGCGTGCTTTTCTGCTTCTAATCTCCAACCTCATGCTCTCACTCTTCTCAATCACATCATAACCACAATAATTAGCTTTCTTCTTATTCCCCTTCAAACACCCCACCAACTTCATCTTCAATGTGCCCATCAACCTCTCCAACCCCATCTTCACCATTAATAATTGCTCACCTTCACTCAATTCCAAGCCCCCTATTCCAAAATCAAACACATTAAAACCCAATTAACTACTAATAACTTAAGAAATTAAATGGAATTTATTGGGAAGATAAATCAATCAAACAAAACGTACCTTATTAATTAGGTATTAGAGAGTTATGTTAGTAGATGTTGGTGGTAAAATGATGGGGTCTGAATTGATTTTTTTTTTTTGGGGGGGGGGGGGGGGGGGGGAAGGGATGGGTGTTGGAGGGGTATGGAGGGAGCAATTAGAGAGAGAAAATGGTGTGCATGAGTCAAGGGTTAAAGGAAAGAAGCATGGTGAAGGCATTTAATAAGATGGGCAAAAAATAAGATGGACCCTTCCATACTTGTCTATTGCATTATATTATCCATCCCCCATCCCCCCCACCTCCTCTTTCATATAGGTAGGTTAAACCACCTTTTGAGTTTGGGATAGTGACAAACTCATAGTAGGTAGATGAGAAGGGTAAACAATGCAGCATGGAAGGAAGTAAATCATACATTGGCTAGAATTTTAACTTTTAATTCCTTTTACTGAAGATGGAGTATTTACCACTTATCTAAAGGATGTTCCTCGTTTATTGCATTATTTATGACTGAAAATGTCTCATATATATCAGAGAGATTAGTTGGTAAAACTTTTAAATATTAGAATCAGAAATACAAGATTTAAATCTAAATTTTCCATGTAAAAAGATTTTAGCGTTTGCTTAAAAGAAGTATGATTAGTGAAAGCTGGAAAGTTATAGCGTTTGCTAAAATAGCATTTACAATAATGCTACGTCTAAGAATCACATCAATAAAATAAATTAACGTTCCTTTTTAAGTAAAGAGAGGAGGGGAAGGAAGAAAAAGATTAGAAACTCCCTCTCCCACTCCTAACAAATAAATAACAAAACTCAATTTATCAAGTGTTAAAATCTTAACATTAGGCACAGTGGGTATCATGAAATCGGAATCAGAACCTAAGATTTCGATTCCAGTTCTCAAAAATTAGAAACCGATTCGACCAGTTCTGATTTCAATTTCTAATTTTTTCGACAGCATCCGAAACAGCTCACTCTGAGTAAGCGAGCATCCCCCATTGATCCTCCACCAAAATTTTCTCTCATGTGGTAGCTTACGCTTGCGGACCACAACCTATATATACCATAAACAACAGACATCATAAAACCTAGGGTGCCCCTAATCTAAGAAGGACCAGCTCTGAGATGAAAAGAAAAGGACATCACTCTTACAAAACCCACCTCCCTCCCACCTCCAACACATCAAAATACCCTTTTTTTCAATAATTTTGCAGAACACTATATTTTGTATTTATTGATCCAATAATTGATACATCCTTACTAAGAAAAGAAAGGACAGCACGGAATTGAAGAACGGTGAAAATAAATTTAAATGAGGTCAACGAACGTACTATGATCTATGTAATTTCACTTATATGTGATTATAAAGTGTCACTTACAATCACCGGATCACTACCAAAGTTCATTTTTTAGCATGCTTTTTATACCTGACATTTAATAATGAAATAGGTGATATCTTAGGTCATCCATTATATATGTTGATTTAGGGGGACGACGAATAGAAACTCTTTTTCTTTTTCCAAAGAGGTGTCATATTCTTCAATTTATGGCATTGTAGGATGATGAAACAAAGTGCATTTGCCACATAAAAGGAGGTATAGTGTCCAAGGCAACTTCACATTATATTGTACTTATTATGCACAAGTGACAACACATCTCTATCTCCCCTTAGCTTAGCTTACACATCATGCATGATGAAGCCCTTTATATGCTAACATTTTTGGCTGATTGCTCTTGGATTTGAGCCCTCTTTCTTTATTCCAACCTGTAGTGTGATTGACCATTTGCAGTGAACAACCCGACCCCTCATTGATGTGAAAATGTGTTGTTCTACCTCTAAATTCCAAATAAAAGTTTTGCAACCTTTGTCTCCCTCCAAACTCCATGTTAGTTACAGCATTTTTTCGCTCTTCTATAATACATCATTAAATCTAATAGTAGAGTCGGGGAGTCGTCTAATTTAACACACAATTGAAAAAAAGAATGTAAACATAAGTATGAGCTTTGTAATTTTAACCCGACCCAACCTAAAAGGGTTACGAATTAACCCTCGTGTACTTGCGTTGTCTGACATAACTACATGGCCTACATCCAAACAATTTAGAACAACTCCAATGAAGGAGTAATCATGTTGTGTTTATATTTGTGACAACTCGTGTACCGTGCATCTCCTTTGTGGTTCATTTAGGAGAAGGATAACGAGGAGTTCAGTCAATATTGAAGAAAGAGTAGTTACATATATGGTTGAAAGTTTTCATAGAGCATTTGTGAGTATTATCAGCAATTAATGGTCTTACATGTCCTTCATATTATGTCTCATTTTTTGTACATTAATTTGGAAGTGGAGAGTGAATTAGCTTGCTTACTTACATTAATTACGTATTCGGCATATGAGCAGTTATTAATACATATTTCGCTCACATGATTTCTGGAAGTACATATTCCTGGGTATATGATATAGGTTTTGTCCAAATAATGTCATGTTATCAGTAATAGAACTAGTTGTTTTGCTAAATACAGCCCATATATCTAAAGACATCAACTCGTGGCCCAGAGGCCTGTATAACTGTGACCTTGGGCCTTTGGAGCAAAATATTAAAATGTAATGAGTTATTGCTTGGCCCAAAAAGACAAAAGATTGGAAGAAAAACAAGATTCACAGAATAGATTCTTTTTTTTAAAAAAAAAAAAGGGGAAGAAGAAGAAAGAAACTTATGATTTACGGCTTGCATGGTTGTCTGTCTTGTTACTCTTGTATCTCGTTTTAAAAAAATTCTTCCAAAAAATGTTAGAGCCCACTGTGTTATTGTATGGCACTTGTGAAGTTTCAAAATGGCATAGAAGCTACCTTGAAAACTAATAATGAGCCGGAAATTAATATGAACTATTGCCAAACAGTCAAATACTCATTGAGGAGGCTCTGCAAGATCTACAGGTCTTTCGGATATATACCAATATACAGACTGCTTATTTCAGTCTCCACTAGAGGTCGGAAACATTCACTCTCAAATTGAAATTGGATTGTTTAGACAGAGACTATCTAATACTTGATCTCAATGGAAACTATTTCTATATAGTGAAATTTTAGAGACAGATATATTTTTAGAGTTGGGCTCTGCATTTTTCTAAAAGAATTTTTAGTTGTTTTGCCAATCGAAAAGCTTTCATGCAAGAGGAACTATGCTACAACGTATACATCTGTTACATCTTTAGCGCACGAGTTATATGTACAATACGGTACAATAGCCACAATCAAATCTATTTCTGTAATATGTACTCCAAAGTTCAAACTCTAACATCAAATGTACACTCCAGCTCAACGACTTCACCAACTATAAAGTACGTAATCCAAATTCCTCATCAGCGAAGGTTTTCAACAACCAGTGTTCTCAATAAACAACTTTGAAAGTTCCCAATAACCAAACGCAAGGTGTAATTTCCCAATGACTAAATCTATAAGAGTTCAAAGCACTCAACTAAGCCAACAACTAATAGCATAGACAATGGCTAAAACTGATCAAACCCAACCCTACAAAGAGCCTTGAGGATTGTTGGCACGTGTGGGGTGATCAAGGAGCTTCTAGAAGTGCGTATATTTGGTCATCAAGTTGCTTCGAAGTGGCAAATAATGCATCTTTAGTTGTGCTTAGCTCCTTTCGAGCAGCGGCAAATAATTTATTTATTTGTTTTGGTGTAAATGAGCCACGAACGTCGATATAGGTGGGATTCCAACTCAACTCTTTGATGCATTAACTCTCAAATGCTTTAGCAGTTGAGCTAGCTGACACACGTACACTTCTAACGGCAGACAATGCTTCTCTATTTCAGGTCAATCCTTTTACTTTCTATGTTCAGTCTCTATTAATTGGAGTCCATTTTGCTTTTTGGTCTCTAAATTTTGCCTGATACAAAGGTGCTCTCTATCTATTTCTAATTTTCCATCTTTAATTAAATTTGAGACCGAATTAAAGTCCGGTATCTAATTTTTAGTTTTGGACGATATGGATTCATAAGTAAAGCCACATGAGTTTATATTTATGCCATGAAAAGAACAATAACATTTTTTAACACAGCGACCACGTGACAAAACTCATATACCATGTTTTATAATGACCTCAACCATAAATTTAAGTTGACATATAATTACCAGTAAAAAATATTTTATACTATGACAATAATGACGTAAAAAATTATAATTTCAGATCTAAAATACTGTCCGAATTGACAGTCTACAATGTATCACATATGACAGGAGGACATTCAAAATTTATTTTTTCATAAACTTTTGGACTCTTCAAGTATCACTAGTCATGTGCCTACTGCATAAGGATAGAAAACAATTTACAAAATTATATAACAGGAGCAGTGTGTCAGATCCTTTGGGTTTTATAATACTGCTTTATTTGCTCACCCAAGGACTACTCCTACAAGCCTGATTAGCAAAATTCCAAAAGAGCTACAAAGCACCATAATTGGGGTCACAATTTATAAATGAGCCAAATCATAAGTGGTAAATTTTATATAACCACAAGCATTACCTATTCAAATCTACTACACAGAACTTGTCCTAGCCTTGTCACATGTATCAACTCTACTATAGTATATTTTTAGTGTAGAAAGTGATTTATATACGATTAATATTGATAAAAAAGCGATCTGTATGATTAATTGATTTCAATGAAACAAGATTTGTATAGACTTTTTGATTTTATTCAGTTGTTAAATTTGGCGTTGTCAATACCGAATTTTAGCTAAATTAAGTTAAATCGTAATTGTGATTTTGTTATGTAGATACCAGTATCTCGATCCTTACGTGGACAACCATTTATTGAAAATAAGTCTGTAGACATGCACCACCAAACCCATACAATTATGTTATACCAACTCCTTTTCCCATGAACCTTTTCCTCTAAAACCACCTAAACCACCCCCTCCCCCCAATCCTGTCTATCTTTCTTTCTCTGACTCCAACCCATGGAGTCACCCTCAAAACACCAAAAACTCATCAAGATAACCCCAAGACTAGTCCTCCAAGTAGCACTACCAATCCTTCTCTTATTGATAATCCCCTTGCAACTACTGAAAAACACATCTTTTATAACATCATCTTCAAAACCAACACCACCTCCTACAACAACAACAACCACCACCACTTCCACCATTCATGATCAAGTAGCGCCCTCTAGACACAAGCCGTTGCCCTCCATAACGAGGCCGAAATGCGACCTCTTCACGGGCGAATGGGTCCCGAACCCGGATGCTCCATATTACACAAACACAAGCTGTTGGGCCATCCATGAACACCAAAACTGCATGAAGTATGGGAGGCCAGATTCTGAGTTTATGAAGTGGAGGTGGAAGCCAGATGAGTGTGAACTGCCGCTGTTTAACCCTAGACAGTTTTTTGAGATTGTTAAGGGTAAATCTTTGGCCTTTGTTGGTGATTCTGTTGCTAGAAATCAATTGCAATCCATGATTTGCCTCTTGTCCCGGGTATGTCACCTCTCTTTCCCCCTGTTTTTTTACCATTGAAAAAACTATGTTGGATGCCTAATATTCAAGTGGACAACGAAAAATAATGACTTAAGCAAAATCCTTACGAGAAGAACTATTAATCTGTTTGATGATGTGTTTACCCTTTTGCAAAAGCATTAAAAAAAGTGTACAATGGAAAATAACTAAGAAAAATGTCCCAATCTCTATAACCAAGAAAAATGTCACCGTCAAAAAATTTGACAAATATTAATTTTATAGAACTGTGTACATCTTAGAAAACCTCTCAAAATTTAAATACACAGATAATCTCGAAAATAGGTCGATGCCTTCGCATCATTTCTGATGAGATTCCATCAAATATTATTATTTTATTGTACATTTTTAATTGACTCACTTAACTTTTTAAATGAACAGTATATAAATTAAGGTTATAATCACTTTTTTTTTCCCCAATGAGTTTCAGTATTTTGAGTATATCGATCATTACGGTTAGTGTTACATGTGCGCCTGTTACACCCTTTCTTGATCTCAACTACGTAGTTATTTACTAAGACATAAATTTATCATATTTTGATTAAAAACAAAAGGTAAAGAACAATGATAAAATTAATTATAGAAGGGATCGGAGTGCTAATTAGTAAGTAGAGTGGTCAGGCACAAGGTTAGCTGAGCTAAGCACACAGAATTAATAAAAGTTTAGGTTAAAAGTATTTCTTTTTTGATATGATTAAAAAAGAATCAGAATCAAAATTAGTAAAACGTAGGCAACTGAAAAATCCACGGTAACTATCTTTCTATGGTGAGATATCACAAGCAGAGGGGCATGCAGGCTTTCTATGTGAATTGTGATGTCTAAACTGTCAATATTATATTTGTCATCACATTATGACTGCAAGATTGACTGATCAACCTTCTCTTATATAATTCCATTTATCTTAAAATATTAGGCCCTTTGCATCCCATAACCCAGAAAAAAAAAAAAGAAAAAAAGAAAGGGGGAGGCCAACGATCTAATGACAAGACATAAAAATGAGGATTGTTCTAGACTTGGTAAATGGGTCATTCGGTTCGAATACGAATCGGGTCATCTTTCAGGTTAAGTGATATTTTAGGTCGTTTCGATTCGATTCCAGTCGGGTGAACTTCGGGTCCGATCGACTTCAGGTCAACTGATTTTTGGTGCAATATGCTTGTCATGCAAAAATAAGCAACTTTGTAGAAAATTTCGGGTCGGGTATAATTCGGTTCGGGTCAATTCGAATTTGAAGTCTACTTTCGGGTGAGCCTATTTCTGATGTCGGGTCGGGTATGAGTTCATCCGTTTGGTTCAAATTTCGGGTCTCGGGTGAGTTTTATCAAGTCTACTTTGTTCATTGTGATGTAAAGATATATAAGTTTAAGAATTACAATAGCTCAATTCCTTGTAAATATTGATAGCAGGGAGATTTTGGATTTATTTTTCAATTCATATAGGTTTATGTCCATTCTGATAATAGTACAACAATAAAAGCTTCACTTTTAAGATAATATTCTTTTTTATGGGGGGGGGGGGGGGGGGGTACAAATACCCTTAAAACATAAGATTATTTAGTAATGAGATAGAAGATTGTGAACATGTACATTAATTAGAAAGGAAAAAGTAGGAAAAGTTGGTGGTTCAGTGCATTAGATGTATAATAAAGGGTTGAAACTTGTAAGGGAAAATTAAACTCATCTCCACTTTTTATGACCAAAAAAAAAAAATCTTTATATTTAGTTACAAAGTTAGACATTAAACAACTATATTTTCTTTTTTTGGCCCCCAAAAGTTCATACCTTAAAAAATATATTCCATCTTAAAGGGAGATGAAATGACTTTACCCTAACTTTTTCTTATGTGCCTTACCAAAGTTTTATGGAAATAAACATAAAACATAACTTAGGTTCCTTTTTTTTTGTTGGTGCCTAAATGGAGAAATTAAACTTTTTTATCTTTTTATTTTTAGGGAAGGGCACAAATTATATGGTAGTTTTAGTTTTATAAATACGAATTAGTAATTTGCTTGAATTCAAATCAAAATATATTATTATCCTGAAATACATCTTATTATTAAATTTATAGATCCGAATTTATGACATAAGTGTCCCGGAGGGCGTAAACGAAAAGATGCCATCAACTATGCGTGGTGGGAATATTGTAATTTGTAAGTTAGTAAGTAGAAGATAGCGTTGGATTGGGGAAACTATGCCTGGAGACCTGCAAAACCCATGAGTGTTACGTTGTGTAGTGGCATGTTTGTCTTTTCTTTCATTTCTTTATCCGTTCTTTGGCTGCTTTCTCCATGCCTTTTTTTTCCCCCCCTTTTCCTTTAATTTTCTCCGCCATTCAATTTAGAAGTTATATGAATTTTATCATTTGATTAAGTGACAAGAAACTAGTAGACTATGCATTCACAAAAATCTGCTGCATTTGGCGTGGTATGTGGTAGACGCCAAATAAATATCCAAATCAATTACAGCTAGGTAGTAGCACACTACCACTAGCTTTTTATAACTTTTCTAATCTTTTAGTTGAGGAATAATTCAAAAACAAAATCCAAATCAATTATTATAGATACATGTTTTTGTTGTATTTTTGTTTTTGAATAAATTAATCATTTCTTTATGTTTTTTGAAGTTTTGGATGCAGGACGGTTTACTTTTTTTCTATTTTGGGGGGGGATTTGGGTCTCTTTTGTCAAAGTCGAGTTATTGTCGAGTCTTGAAGGGGTAAAATTAACTTTCCCATCATATATTATCTTCATTTTCAAGACTCGAATTTGAGATCTTGCTAAAGAAAAATAACTGTCAAATCACTGGAACAACCTGTGTTGGTAAATAATGGTTTAGGCACCAACATGATACATGAAATTTCTATAAAATTCTTAAGTAGAAAAAAACGTGTATAATTATTTTCAATGCATAAATTTTGTGTAAGTGATGATTAATATATGAAAGACAACTAAAATTCCTCAGCCAAATTGACATAATTTGTAATATATTTATCACACATTACCTCAACTTATGCAATCCTCTCCAAAATTTAAATCAGCATTTTGTATTGCACCTATCTACTCGAGAAAGATGAATAATGACAACAAAAATTCAAAAATTAAAATAAAAAAAGAATACATGAACTAAGCTTGCAGTCTCAAAAATTATTGAATAAGTGGATAACTATATTAATGTAGATTCATTTCTTATACAATACAATCTTGAGATTAAGCAAGTAGATAACCCCTTTTTTTTCTTTTTTTTTTGGGCTTAAAATGTTAGGTTGCAGCTAAAATCGCAACTTGCCAAATTTTTTGGGTATAGTAGTCGTTAGGTTAAATATCACAATCATTTTGGACGTCTAAACTGTGATTCTACTTAAATTAGATATGGACCAATTGGCGTCCTAATCGGTGAAAGTCTTGACATAAATATTGCAGGAATTATATATTCAACTGGTTTGTTTAACAACAACTCACTTGTTTAAGATCCTTGATTATAAATTTGTATTTAAATTCTATTTTTATTAACCATTGTAATATTTTTATTTCTCAATTATCGGCAAATAAGGCCTTACATGTAATTGTTGAATCGCTCCTTCGAATTTATTTACAGGTGGAATGGCCTTATGATGTCTCCTACACTCAAGATGAGTACTTCAAACGTTGGCACTATCGATCTTACGACTTCACAATGGCTATATTTACGAGCCCATTTCTCGTAAAGGCCCAGGAGAATGACCCAGGTGGCCCAACAGGGACGGGCCTATTTGGGCTGCACCTTGATCAAGCAGACGAAGCTTGGAAGGCGAACATCGACGAGTTTGACTACCTTGTCATATCTGCCGGTCACTGGTTCTTCCGACCCCTCATGTTCTATGAGCACAACAAGGTCATCGGTTGTCGATATTGCCAGATCGAAAACATCACCGACTATCCGATCACGTTTGGGTATCGGAAGGTGTTCCGGACTGCCTTCCGAGCCATCTTAGAGAGGGAGAACTTCAAGGGGATAGTCTACCTAAGGACCTTTGCACCCTCCCACTTTGAAGGTGGGGAATGGAACGAAGGGGGGGATTGCAAAAGGCAGAGGCCCTTCAAGAGTAGTGAGAGCACTTTGCAAGGAGTGGACTTGGACTTATACATGGCCCAAGTAGGGGAGTTCTATGCGGCCCAAAAGTTGGCCCGGCGACGTGGCCGTAGGTTTAGGCTCATTGATATGACCCAGCCCATGTTGTTGAGGCCCGATGGCCATCCAAGTAGGTATGGTCATTGGCCCAATGAGAATGTCGTATTGTACAATGACTGTGTCCATTGGTGCTTGCCGGGGCCCATTGACAGTTGGAGTGATTTCTTGCTTGAGATGATGAGGAATGAAGGGGTTTTCTCAAAGCAAGAGAAAATTCTTCTCTCAAAGGATAGGAGGTTCAAGTCTTGAAGATCCCAAAAAAAAAAAAAGAAAAAAAAAAGAGATGTAATGATTCTAATGGGTTGAAATTTGTCTGTATAGGCCAGAAGATAGATTTGTTATGTTAAGAGAGTGTGGTTATGGCCAATTAGAAGAATTTTCATGATTCTTGTCCTTAATTGAATGCTTTTGTTTGTCAATGTTAATCATTATCAAATTTTGTAGAGTTTGTAGTATTTCATTGTTCTTGTTTTTGCTTCCCTCCATGAATAGTTAAAGAATTATGTTGATACAATAAAAATGTTCTAATAAGTTTTGGTAGTTTATTTCAATTATAAAAAGGTACATATGAACTTAGGTGACTAAATTTGTATTTTTCAATGAATAAACCAATATGAGTTTTCTGCTTTTCGATCGGGGAAAAAAGAAAAAGAAAACATTTACATAAGTAAATAGACTTACTTTCTAAACCCCAAAGAAATGAAAGTATCTTTCACATAGGTGACTTAACTTAAAATTTTAGCTCTAACTAGCAACAAAAATAGGCATGTGATAGTCCTACATTGTTATTCAAGGTACAATGAATCGAGAGTCTAATCTTATTTGTTACCTAGTAAATCAATCTACACGGGGAAAAAAAAAAAAAATCCTATTTTATAACTTGATATTTAGTGGAGTATATGTAAAAGATGAATTATGCATAAACTAACCAAGTCATTAGTATTAAAAAAGTACCATCGCTTATAATGAATTCTAAATTGAAGTACAATGAATAAGTCTGTAATGACCCAACCCCTCTCGGTCGCAGGTCTTATCAATAACGACTTCAAGGATCGTCCACTGACCCCACAAATCACCACAAGTCTTTCCGGCGTGTTTCATTTTCGCTTACACGCTGCCTATGAAACTTCCTAGGAGGTCACCCATCCTAAGATTACTTCCCAATAAGCACACTTAACTATGGAGTTCTTAAGAGTGGACTTTCTGAAAAGAAAGGTGCACTTTTGGTGATATAAGTAGTCACTTTGATCATTTAAAGTCACACTCGGGGTATTACAATAAGTCTCACTTAACGTACACAACATCCTCGTTGTGCTTCACTAACAGACCGACTTACGGGTCTTGTTGACCGGCGATCCACACCCAGTATCTTTGCCTCGTTGGTGACTGTCCATGGACTGTTTATCCACTGATGCAGCTCACGGTCGCGGGTCGGCTCTGATACCATCTGTAATGCCCTGACCCCTCTCGGTCGCAAGTCTTGTCAATAACGACTTCAAGGATCGACGACTGACCCCACAAATCATCACAAGCTTTTCCGGCGTGTTTCGTCCTCGCTCACACGCTGTCCGGGAAACTTTCCAGGAGGTCACCCATCCCAAGATTGCTCCCTAACAAGCACGCTTAACTGTGGAGTTCTTAATAGCGGGTTTCCTGAAAAAAAAGGTGCACCTTTGGTGATATAAGTAGTCACTTTGATCATGGAAAGCCCGCTCTTAAGACTACTTATATCACCAAAGGTGCACATTTCTTTTCGGGAAGCCCGCTCTTAAGAACTCCACAATTAAGCGTGCTTGTTAGGGAGCAATCTTATGATAGGTGACCTCCTGGGAAGTTTCCCAGACAGTGTGTGAGCGAGGACGAAACACGCCAGAAAGACTTGTGATGATTTTTGGGGTCAGTCGTCGATCCTTGAAGCCGTTATTGATAAGACTTGCGACCGAGAGGGATCGGGGCATTACAGATGGTATCAGAGCCGACCCGCGACCATGAGCTGCACCAGTGGATGAAGAGTCCATGGGCAGTCACCAGCGAGGCAAAGATACTGGGTGTGGACTGCCGGTCAACAAGACCCGTAAGTCGGTCTGTTAGTGAAGCACAACGAGGACGTTGTGCACTTCAAGTGGGGGTGATTGTAACACCGAGTGTGGCTTAAAAGGATCGAAGTGACTACTTATATCACTAAAGGTGCACCTTTCTTTTCGGGAAGCCCACTCTTAAGAACTCCACAGTTAAGCGTGCTTGTTGGGGAGTAATTTTAGGATGGGTGACCTTCTGGAAAGTTTCCCGGGCAGCGTGTGAGTGAGGACGAAACACGCCGGAAAGACTTGTGGTGATTTGTGGGGTCAGTTGACGATCCTTGAAATCGTTATTGATAAGACCTGCGACCGAGAGGGGTCGGGGCATTTCAAAGTCAATTATTATTATTATTATGGTTAAGAAGGCACAAAGCTAAGATAGATGAACTTAGTCCAAAATTTCTAAAATCATTTTTTAAAAGTTTACCAATCAAACTAATTCACACCAATACAAAGAATCTAAATTAATAGACATATGAAAATTTAAAAACACGTCAAATGTTAATTTTTTAAAAATATATGATCCTACTTGATGCGCAAGTGGCATTCTAATAAACCCTATTCAATAATGGATGAGCTATTCAACATGTGCGATGTGCCAAATAGCCAATATAATCCACCCACCATGAATAAGATTATTAATATTTTTTGCCACTTGCCACCTACCTTAACGCTTAAACCGCTTGTATTGATGATTCATATTTTGAAATAACAAGTAAAGGCCTACATCTTTCACATTATTATATAATTCAACTTTGTCTCTCCCTTCTACATTAAATGAATTACCAATTTAGATTACTAAATAAAATATTTCTCATATATCCACATTTAAATACATTTAATTCGTTTTAACATCTTATTTTGTATTATTCATTAATGCGTTGGCCCAAAAAAAAGAGTTGTGAGCAGAGCAGATTACTGTAGAAAACAAACCGCGGGATGATTCATATAAAACACTAATACAGATAATATTTTAAACCAAAACCTTCTCTTTGAACCATAATCTAACCAATATAAATGCTCTTAGAGGCTGCTAAGTCTCCTTGACCTTGAGAAACTTCCATTCATTTCCCTTGCACTAAATGCCAGCCAATTCAGTATCTTAGCTCCAAAGAAAAAAGAAAAAAAAAATCAAAATCACAGTTGGTACTTTCCCACTTATGTTTGGCCAAACCATTCCCACTTTAAAAGTAGCGACCGAACCCTATAAAAAGCCCAGAGATCATCACCTAAAACCCCCACTTCTCCCACCAGCACCACCATTCCCACCGCGTCTCGCCGCCGTGAACAACCGCCGGAGCCATCATGTCGCGGCCGTTAAGCCCGTATCTCTTCCCCAAAACTGAATCAACAGTCCTCCCTGACCCATCCGTGTTCTTCTCCCCTGAACTTGTCTCCTCCGCACTCCCCACTAACTCCTTCTTCCAGAACTTCGTCCTCAAGAATGGCGACCAACCCGAATACATCCACCCTTACCTCATCCGTCTCTCTCTCTCCTCCATTTCTCTCTCCTACCCATCTCGCTTTGCTAACTCAGCCTTCGTCGCCCAGGTCTTCAACCCCGATCTTACCATCTCTGCATCTGATGATAATCCCCAACAAATTTCGCAAAAACCCCACGTAATCTCTTCTTTCAGTGATCTAAGTGTGACCGTTGATTTTCCATCTTCAAATCTCCGGTTTTTTCTCGTCAGAGGTAGCCCCTTCATCACTTGCGAAGTTTCTGGAGCTACTAGTCTTTCAATTTCGACGATTCATGCCATTGTTTCGTTCTCGGCAAATGCTTCTGAAACTAAGTACGTAGTTAAACTCAATAACAATCAAACTTGGGTTATTTACTCATCGTCCCCTTTGAAGTTGAGCCATGATATCTCTGTGATCACGGCGGGTTCATTTTCGGGTATTATCCGGATTGCAGTTTTGCCCGATTCGGACCCGAAATATGAAACCATCCTTGATAGGTTTAGTTCTTGTTATCCTGTTAATGGTGATGCTGTTTTCACTACACCATTTTGTCTGGAGTACAGTTGGGAAAAAAGGGGGTGGGGAGATTTGTTAATGCTTGCTCATCCTTTGCATCTTAAGCTGTTAGAGGCTAATGGTTGGGATAAAGTGACTGTTTTGGATGATTTTAAGTGCAAGAGCATTGATGGGGATCTTGTGGGCGTTGTTGGGGATAGATGGTCTTTGAGGACTCAGCCAGTTTCAATCACTTGGCATTCGATTCGGGGTGTTGAAGTAGAATCATATGATGAAATTGTCTCAGCTCTGATCAAAGATGTTGAGACGTTGGATGTCAAATCAATTTCAACATCATCTTCGTACTTTTATGGCAAGTTGATCGCTCGAGCTGCAAGGATGGCATTGATTGCAGAGGAGGTGGGTTATGTTGATGCAATCCCTGCAGTTAGGAAGTTCTTGAAGGGTGCAATTGAGCCTTGGTTGGATGGGAACTTTGGTGGGAATGGGTTCCTCTATGATGGGAAGTGGGGTGGAATGGTGACTAAGCAAGGGTCAACTGATTCAGGGGCTGATTTTGGATTTGGGGTATTCAATGATCACCATTACCACTTGGGGTACTTCCTTTATGGAATTGCAGTCCTTGCTAAGATTGATCCTGCTTGGGGGAGGAAGTACAGGCCTCAGGCATATGCAATGATGGCTGATTTCATGAATTTGGGTAAGCGGGCAAATTCGAATTATACTAGGCTAAGATGCTTTGATCTGTATAAGTTGCACTCTTGGGCTGGCGGGTTGACCGAATTCGCTGATGGGAGAAATCAGGAGAGTACGAGTGAGGCTGTCAATGCCTACTATTCTGCAGCTTTGATGGGGTTGGCTTATGGAGATACACACCTTGTTGCCACTGCTTCCACTCTGACAGCAATGGAGATGCAGGCAGCACAGACATGGTGGCATGTCAGAGAAAGCGAGGGCATGTATGAGGATGATTTTAGCCACGAAAACAAGCTTGTCGGTGTCTTATGGGCTAACAAGAGGGACAGTGGGCTCTGGTTTGCTCCTCCCGAATGGAAAGAATGTAGGCTCGGTATTCAAGTCCTTCCCATCACACCCATTACTGAGGTGTTGTTTCCTGATGTGGGGTATGTCAGAGAACTTGTGACATGGACAATGCCAGCGTTATCAAGAGATGGGGTGGGAGAAGGTTGGAAGGGGTTTGTTTATACTCTGGAAGCTATATATGACAAGCAAAGCGCCCTGGAGAAGATCAGAAACTTGAAGGGTTTCGATGATGGCACGTCACTCTCGAATCTTCTATGGTGGGTTCACAGCAGGGGTGAGGATGAAGGTGAACATGCGGGATCAGCAAGCCGCTGTTGGTTTGGCCCCTATTGCCATTAGCCTCAATTCGTAGGCACGTTGAGAATGAATGTACAAATGTACCAGGTTTCTTACAGAGAAACGAATGAGGGTTTTATCTTCAGAAGCCGGTCCACTCCATGGTGGTTTGGTTGATTTGTGTAACATGTATTTCTTTAAGTCATGATTTGTATTCAGTTCTGTTTAAGATAAGATATTCAATAAAACATGCCTCATTTTTAGGCTTGATCACCACCCAACCCACCGCCCACGACTGGTTATTGAAGATGCCTTTTGAGGAAGCTAGCATCAGGCTTGCTATTACTGGGCTGTTGACATTGTTTTATGATTATTTTCCTTAATCTATGCCAGAAATATGAGTCTAACAAGCATTAAATTATATGAAGCACTTGTACAAATCAACTGCTTTGGAGTAAAGAATTTCATTGATTGGTACTCACTCAATAGACCTTCTGAATTTCCAGGGTATGCTGAAACTTCTCCCCTTCCACGTTTAGGCTTTCGGGTTTTGACATGTTAGACATGTTCAGTGTAAGATCTTGAACTGTGTCCTCATGATGGAACATTTCTCAAACAGAGAACAGCACAGTTCGACTTGTTAGAGCTTTGGATATGATACAGTAATTTCTATACTTGATTTTTTTTACATGCGTAGGCAGTAAACTTGTGTAGGGGCAAACAATGAAGAGTGTTTAGGGTTCGTGTATGCTCATGTGGTCTCTCTCCTAACCGCCTTTCTACATTAGGGTTGATGCTGCATAAATTTGGATATGACCATAATATACTTCAATCCAACACACACTGAATGTCATGTTTACGGGTGTAGATAGTCACATATGACACTCTAATGTTGTGAAAAAATTGCTAGTGACTGTTGCTTGTACGTTTTCTTATACCTTCTGCTCACATATTGTCGCTAGTAGTGCTCATACTGTAAATGGTTCTCTATGATCTTCTGGCTGAAAAACGGAAAACCCTAAGAAGGGTATAGGAAAGAAAAGGCAGACCATGTTACTTTTAACTTATCATAAGTATTATCATTAGTATTAAACAACATTCAACTACTTTTAACAACATTAAGTAACTTTCAATGCTGTAAGTATTTGTTAAAAATACGTAATTATATTTTGTTTAACCATTCAACAACTCTTAATACTATTCAATAAATTTCAATAACTTTCAACAATTTGTGTCAATATCGAAAAAACACCAAACGGCAATAAGCCTCAATAATGCAGTCTGGCAGATGATTATGATCTAATCCACAAGATCATACTAAAATCTTTATACTAATAATGCTGGGCGCTAGCTATGCATGATGAAGTACCTGCAGGCAGTCATCCCTAGCACTCCTCTAATAGAAAAATCCTTGTGAAAAATGAAAATATTAAATTTTAAAAAAATAAAAACAAAAAGAAAAAGCATGGGTGCCTTCTTCATGGCCGAGCACCACTTAGAGAGGGCGAGAGACAAGCACGTCCTCTGTCATCATTAGCTTACCAAACTTCACAAACTCGTACCCTATAAAAATGCTAATTGCTGATTCGATTTCATTATCGCCAGCACCATATCTATTGTATGCAAAATATATATATATATATATATATATATATATATATATATATATATATATATATATATATATATATATATATATATATCATACTTCTTGAAACACATATTTTAAGAGCCACATCAGCAAATATACATTAAAAAAATTAATATATGACAAATACAAAAGTGAAAAATATATACACGTGATCACGTGAACAATGAAAGCATTGCCCATAGTATGCCCCTTGCAATTAGATCTAAACTGGTTTATGGAAATATGAAATTTTAGTCTTGTTGGCCCGCTCTAATTATGTTAGGGTGGATGGCCACTTAAACTATCTAAGAGGTGGTAACCCTAAACTAAACACTCTTATGATCTCTCCCTTTCTCTCACGATTCCTCACCATCACTGGAGGTTTGGGTTTGGAACGTAGAATTCAAAGGTGACTCTGGTAGCCGCCCATTGTTGTTCCTGTCTGTTGATATAGTAGACAATACTCAAGTACATCAATTCTTTACTTCTGTACCTAAGGTATGTCCTTAATTTCCAACAACCTTTAATATAAAAACTAGATGGGAGGTTATGAGTAATAATCAGCATCAATCGACACTTATTAGCACCTGTTAACACTCATCAACATTGCATAATAATAAGTTTACTCATCATGAATTGAATTTGAATAGGGTAAAATGAAATTCAACAAATGATTGAAAATAATGAGCGATATATTCAGTAGTGGATCCAAGATTTTAATCATGAGGGACAATCTTATAAATGCATCCAAACTATGAGATCTCTTGCTACTATATTTCCTTATTTTTGTCATTTTAGACACATATATATTTTAACGATACTCATAAAAAATTATGGATTGAGCCAACGCGACTTTTTATACATTGACTCTTATCAATTACTAGAATATATGTCGTATGGGAATGATTGACTTATGAGAAATATTCGATAAGAATTCAGAGATAACATGAAAATTAAATTTTACATTTCAATACCAATGGCCTGATTCTTGAAAATCAAAGAAATTCATTAATAAAGAGTCAACAACATCTCAAACTAAACACAACAACATTTCAAACCCAATAAGTGTTCATAAGATTTTGAATTTTTTTGTCCCCAACTCTGATTATTGCACCCTTGAAAATGGAAAAAAATTGTAAATATAAGACCATAATGTCTACTTTCAATCCCTTAAATGTCCTTAATTTTATCCCTAAACACCATCCAGACAAACATTCCCTTACCACACAAAACATTTAAGAACCCCAAGTTTTAAACAGAAAATTTAAAAAATCAATCAATAGAACCATTTGAGATTGAAGAGCTGACCTTCAAAAATTTGGGGGATGCAGGAAGAACCCTATCACATGCTATCTCTTTTTATTGCTTGTTTTCTTTTTTGTTTCTTTGACTTCCATCATCATGCTCGTCATCTTCACTCACATTACTACAGCGACTAACGCGGGTAGGACTCCTTTTGATTTTCTTCTGACAATATTTATATTTTCTCTCTCCTCAAGCGCTGAGGTCGCTCCCACGTTTCTTTGCACTAATTTTGCCCACTAATCTTAGATGTAATTTTCATCGTTCAGAATTCAGAAAGCTCTTGTATTTGTGAAGTTTGCAGGTGCCCATCTCTACTTTCTTCGCATTGCCCACAAAAATTCCTCAAACAGAGGAAAAAGGTAAAAATCCTAGTTTTTCTGCTGGACTTGTTTTGATTATCTTTGTCAATGTAGGTTTTCTGGGCATTAGATTTTGTGCAACTAGATAAGTCCTACTGATGAAATGTGATGTGGGTTTCTGTTGTATGTTATTTAAAGATTGTGATTAGCGAGATTTTGGTAGAAATTTGCTGATGTTGATCGGGGTTTTTCTCATTTAAAGCTTTTTTTTGCTTATTTTTGGCGGGTTTGGGGTTTTGCTCTGTGTTCTTGGTTTTATTTTCTTGAAGAAGAATGGCTTTGAATTGCATTTGATTGTTTGAATGCATTTTTTAAAAAGATTGGCTTTGAATTGCATTTGATTGCTTGAATGTATTTTAATTGATGCTGGAGAATCTTGGGGTTTTGCAGTGATTTGGGTTCTGGAAATTTGTCATCTCAAAATTTTCTGACAATGCATTCTTTTGTTGCTGATAGAATTGTGCCTTTTGGGGGTTTTGAAGAACATTGGAAGTTTGTGGGCTAAAGATTTGGCAGAAGGTGGCATGTTTGCATGAAATTCACACCTACATTTTGTTGAAGTAAACAATATAATCAAAAAGATGGCTTCAGCCCCAAATTCTCCAGGCTCTCCTGATCTACCGCTTCCCTCAACTCCCTTAACTGACTCATCACCCCCACCAACGGATTCATCTCTTCCTCCACCGTCTGATTCATCTCCTCCTGCGCCTTCTGATTCATCTCCTCCTGCACCTTCTGATTCATCTTCTCTTCCACCCTCTGATTTATCTGCTCCCCCACCCTCCACTCTTCCCATTCCACCACCACTAGAAGTGGCCCCACCAACAATTGACACTTCATCGCCACCTCCACCACCCTTGGAGCCGCTACCACCTCCTCCTATAGCTTCCTTTCCACCACCAACTGATACTTCACCACCTCCTATAGCTTCCTTTCCACCACCAGCTGATACTTCACCACCACCGCCATCGCCTGAAATTTTCCCTCCGCCACCACCTCCTCCTGCAGCTGTACCTACTCCTGCAGCCGTTCCCTTGTCGCCACCTCCAGCGAGTTCTCCACCCGCCCCAACCTCACCGGACTCTGTGAACTCACCCCCGCCTCCTCCTTCCTCTGATACTACTTTTTCTCCTCCACCTCCTGTAAACTCTTCGTCTCCTCTGACTCCATCTCCACCTGTTAAATCTTCCAAGCACTCGGGATCAACACCAGGAACATCAACACCTAGCACTTCGAACACTAGTGGTGATGACACACTTCTTCAAAACTCAAGTAGTGATGGTGATCAGTCAGTTAAGACAGGGATAGCAATCGGTGTTGTGGCGGCTTTTGTTGTAATTTGTTTTATGTTGGTCATCGTGTTCGTGCGAAGGCGGAGAAAAAGGCATGATAGATACAACTCAGTCTTCATGCTGCCTTCCCAATTTGCATCTCCACAGGATTCTGGTATCATTTTACTTTTGTGTTGCATTGATTTGTTTGATTGTCTTGCTTGTTTTCATCTTCTTGCCTTGAAGATTTTGCTAATCTGTAGCATATGTTGTGGGATTAGACTTAAAAAGATATAAAAACAAAAATGAAGATCTTAATCAAGCTGATAATTAGCTCTGCTGTACAGGTTTATCCCCTAGGCTTATCCCCTGGTAAAATTATGAATAATTTCCATTGAGATATTGCATGTCCCTAATTAACTTTGATATAACATGGAAATCTATACAATTTTGAAGCAGTATCCTGTTGACTTTTATGATTAAATAAAAAACTGTTGCATGTTGGCAGTGAAGTGATCATGTCCATACACAGCTGTCACCAAATCAATTATCTAAAGGAAGAGAATGCGGCCTATGTTGTTAAAGAACTTAAAAATCTTCATTCTGCTTGCTAAGGATGAGTATCAACTGGCTGCTTGAAACAGAGGTTGGCAATTAATGGCATTCCTTTGTTGTTACAGCTTCCTCATTTATGAAGCCAACTCCTTCTGTTGGTAGTGTGGGTGGTGGTGGTGGCAGCGGCGGCGGTGAATTTATAAGTTCATCACTGGATTCTGGTATATTAGGCAATTCAAAGACATGGTTTTCATATGAAGAGTTGAATGTAGCCACAAATGGATTTGCTTCACAGAATATTTTAGGGGCTGGTGGATTTGGTTGTGTGTACAAAGGCTTTCTGCAAGATGGCAGAGTGGTAGCTGTAAAGAAGCTGAAAGATAATGGTGGACAGGGGGACCGTGAGTTCAAAGCAGAGGTTGAGACTATCAGCCGTGTGCACCATCGCCATCTGGTTTCTCTCGTTGGTTATTGTGTAACCGATTACCAGAGATTGCTGGTCTTTGAATTTCTCCCTAATAATACCCTTGATTACCACCTGCATGGTGAGTTTTGTGTGTCTATCAACTTGAATATTAGCGGATTTGATGTTAATGAAGATAATATTCTCAAATATACCACAAAAATATCATTTCTGTCTTGACGTTATATTATTGTCACTGGTTTTGTGTACTGATGTTCAGAAAGTTAAAGTTAAGTTTAAGCATACAAATATAAAACTGAAATTTTAAAAAAAATGCAAGTTTTTGATGGCAGAATAGGTGTACTAACTAGGTCATTTTGAGTTGCTTGAGAATACAAACTTTAGTTTAATGCGACACTGCCATGCATGATGGCCGTTTAGATTACTTGTTCACCTTTTTCCTTCCTAACATTTCAGCTCCTAATAAGCCAGTCATGGAATGGTCACTTAGAGTCAAGGCTGCTTGTGGTTCTGCGCGTGGATTAGCTTACCTCCATGAAGACTGTAAGTCCACTTTCTACTTTAAGCTCTTCACTTTATTTTCTTATATTCCTTTATTCTCTTGCTTTCTATCGCCTTTTTCTTGCTTCTGATGTGTACTTCTGTTATTATGCTCGTCTTTCTTCACCAGGTCACCCCAAAATCATTCACAGGGATATTAAATCTGCTAACATTCTTCTTGATCACAACTTTGAGGCGAAGGTATACCATTCTATCTTCACTGACCCTTCCCTCTGCATATCAAGTTAGATGTTCTGAGATGCCAATTGTTAACAGTGGGTTCAGTGCTATTAACAGGTGGCTGATTTCGGGCTGGCAAAATTGGCACAAGAGCTAGATCTAAACACACATGTTTCAACCCGTGTTATGGGAACCTTTGGGTATGCAACTACTGTCCTACTTTGTCGGTATTAGTTTTTCTTGTTTTTTGCTCCCTAATAGCAAGCCAGTAGATTTATCTTGACAACAGAGCTTTTTACATAATATAGTCATGCAAATGGTTTGAAAATCTATTTTCATTTATCATCAGAATTTTGCATATGCCTAATTCTGTCCACCTGGGTCCTTTGGCAGGTACATGGCCCCTGAATATGCATCAAGTGGGAAGTTGACCGAAAAATCGGATGTCTTCTCATTTGGAGTAGTGCTATTGGAGGTTATTACTGGTCGAAAGCCTGTTGATCAGAGCCGGGATGAGAGCTTGGTTGAATGGGTAAGCTGCAACCCTCTTGGGGCTCCCCCCCCCCCCCCCCCCCAACCCCCACCCCCCTTAATGTAGATTTTATTCTGAATGTTATCAACTGCTATGAAATGTGCCCATCTCCAGGCTCGACCATTGATGAGCGAGGCATTGGACTCCCAAAACTTTGACCAACTTGCTGACCCAAGATTACAGGGGAACTACAATAGGGGTGAGATGTTCCGAATGATTGAGGCAGCTGCAGCGTGTGTAAGGCATTCATCCTCAAAGAGGCCAAAAATGAGCCAGGTAAGAATTGGGTACTGCTAAAACCATCATCTACATCTATCATAAGAGGAGTGATCAATTGACAACCACCACCACCACCACCACTCAGAGTGGATCTCATGCAAGTATGATTTAAAGAAGATACAGAGTTTCACAACCTTACCTGTTTATAAGCATAGTTGGAGTTTAAAAGAATACAGTACGTTCTGAAAACGAATAAAATAGAAGAACATCAACAACAACACAGAGTGTGGTCCTTGGCATCAGGTCTTGGGAGTTCTGTATATGAGCGGTCTTACCCCTATAAGTGCATAGACTGATTCTAAGACACCTGTAAAAATGTTTTTAAGAAAAGGGGGAGAAAAGAAAAGCAAAAAAGGGGAAGGTAGCTTGCATCTGTTGGAGTTAGTCAGTTAGTTGGTTAGTTTGCTGCATGATGACAAAGCAAACAGCCAACTCATCCAGCAAACTAACCAACCAACTAACTAACTAACTGAATAACTAACTCCAACAGCATCTGGCCCTTTGGGCATTTCCCTAAATGGTTGAGCAGTTCAGTCAGTGCAAAACAATAGACACTCTGGCCTAAGAGCAGATCATCACCCAAGCAAACTAACTATAATTCCTTTGATTTTGTTGGCTCTTTAACAATAAAAGGTGGTGAGAGCATTAGATACAATAAGCGAGCTATCGGACATATCTAACGGCATGAAACCTGGAGAAAGTGGAATCTTTAACTCAAGGGAGCAATCTGCCCAAATCAGAATGTTCCAAAGGATGGCATTTGGAAGCCAAGACTTTAGTTCAGAGCATGGTAATAGTCAGAGTAGCTGGGCAAGTGGAGGAAGAAGTGGCGTGGTGTAGTTACAATGAGTTTCTTCGTGTTAGTTGAACTACATTTGGATTATTGTTCAGCATCTCGAGCTATTGGAGATGCATATCAAGAGCATGCTTACGATGAACACTTGGTTCGTGACTGTTGAACTCAAGGAAATTGGTTGAAGATCGCCAAATGCTCCCAGATTTTCTACTCGGATTTTACATTTGGATTTTGGAGGGTTGGGTATAGATCTTGTTTCCCTAGAAGTAAAGTATTCATTTGTTTTTTCTTCCCCCTTTGGAGAGAACTAGAGAAGCCATGGTTTTTGGTAGAGCATGATCTGTAGTTGTTAAAGGGCGTGCTTGTACTTGGTAATCTCCCATTCTTTGTCTTTCTTTCGCCTTGGGGACCCTTTTGGCAACTAATGTTTGTCATTACTTATGTGCCCTCCCATTTGCCGTCACCACCCCAGCTGTAGAATTATCTTTCAACTATTGATGGTTTTGAAGATGTATATACTATCATATCACATTCTTACATAGATTTATAGTGACACCAATAAAACCCATAATATTAAAGATGATATTATCTGATTTGAATTTTTCAAATTTATCTATGGGGCATTTGGTTGTTGGTTGATTGAATAATTTTTTGATCAAAATTGGTTGTTTGTGAGCACATTGGTTGTTTGACTGAGTCAAACAGTTGTTTTAGGTGTTTGGTTAATAACTATTTGGAATGACTTTTTTGTCCCAAAAAACTATTTCTTAGAAAGCTAAATCAAGTAGCTTTTTCAAATGTCTCTTTAGATTTTGGTTTCAAATGGCCATAATGCCCAATGATTAACCTAAATTACACCAATTGCCAATTTCAACAAAAAGGTTAAAATCATTTATGTTAATTAGTTTTATATAATAAATATTTTAAATATCATGTAAATTTTACCTCATATTGAAAAATAAAAATAGACCAATAATAACAAATTCTATGTCCACATAAAAGTACACAATGTTATGGATAGTAGATGTGTAAACTTGACTTCGTAACATTAAAAAAAAAAGATTAGATGAATAGAAGTATAATTAACAAAATAAGACTTTATGGATAAATATTATTGTACCTATTATTACTTAATTTTTAAATCATAAATATTGAGAAGAAAATTGAATACTAAAGAATAAAATTATGTGCATATAAATAATAAAATAGAGTTAAGGGTAGAAAAGTAATTTTGTCAGCAATTTTTACATAAACAGCCAATTTCACCAAACATTTTTTTTTACAAACAGCTAACTCAATCAGCTAATAAAAATAGTTGATATAAACAACTAACAACGAACAGCTAATTCAAACAGTTAAGAACAAACAGTTAACAACTGTTTTCCAAACAGGCATATTTCACATATGTAGTTTGGTTTCCTATATGGACATATTATATTAAATCCTCATACTTTGTTGTATTTTATGTTTGATAATAAAAATGATTAATATTTACAATATCGATAGGTCTATAGTCTTAATGATGTAACATGTTTTAGGAATGACATTTAGTTTTTCTTTTGTTGTGAAAGAGCGACTATAAAAATAAGGAGTAAATGTTGAAAAATTAAAATAAATTACCACATACGGTATCATATAGACATGAACTATCCTCTAATTTTGTATAATATGGTATACATTTAGGGGCTGTTCGGTGAGAGAAAATGGAATGGAACTTGAACTCTTAAACATCAAGTTCCATTCTTTTGTGTTTGATGAGCACTTTAAGGGGATAGAATAGGAATGGCAATGGGGCGGGTACGGGGCGGGTTGAGCCGTACCCGTATCCGTACCCATTTTCGAAAATAGTACCCATACCCGTACTCATACCCATCGGGTATTGAAAAACTACACCCATATCCTTACCCACCGGATTTTTGCGGGTTTACGGGTTTTATTCGGGTTTGTATAGGAAATAAAATTAATCCCATATTAAACCCATATTTGAATTCAATATTAGTAAATTCAACAAGTCATCAACACGTTTTTGTTGAACGCCTACTGAGCATCCCCTGCCATAATGTTTGATCACAACAAGTAGTAATAATCTGCATGAAGAGCATAGATTACCTATCCACTAGTAAGATATGCAAATTTAGGTTGGATATTTGGGCTGCCAAGCTTGATTAACTAAGTCAGATTAGGTTTTTTTAAATTAATAAAAAACGGGTACGGGGCGGATGAAGCTCCTACCCGTATCCGTACCCGTACCCGTATCCATTTTTCTCAAACCCGCCCCATACCCATTTAAAACCCATTTTCGTCACCCATTTGGGTTATAAACGGGGTGGATTTTTCGGGTTTTAAATGGGTACGGATTTTATTGCCATCCCTAGGATAGAACAATCTTAAGGGACTTGAACCCTCCCATTTCCAAGGGGATTTAAGTCCCCAACCCTTTGGAATCAACATCATCATCGTCGTTATCATCATCATCATTATCATTATTATTATTATTATTATTGTTATTATTATTATTATGATTATTATTAATATTTTTATTAATAATTATTATTCATGTTAATAATAATAATTATTATCATTAATGATATAATTATTAATAACATTAATAATAAGTGTTATCGTAATTATTATTTATTATTATTAATGTTAATAATTATTATTATTAACATTAATAATTATTATTAATTATTATTACTAATATTAATTAATAATTATAATTATAATTGCTAATTATTATTGATAATATTAATCATTATTATTATGATTAATAACAACAATTATGATTATAATTATTAATTATTACTACCAATATTAATTAATAATTATAATTATGATTAATAATAATTATTTTTGTTATTAATTATTACTACTAATTGTTAATTACTACTACTAATAATTATAATTATGATTAATAGTTATTATTTTTATTATTAGTTATTATTATTAATATTTATAATTAATAATAATTAATAATATTAATTAGTAATTATAATTATAATTATTCTTCTTAATTATTATTAGTAATAATAATAATTAATATTATTATTAAGCATTATTTTTTAATTAATTAATATTATTAATAATATTAATAATTCATAATAATTAATAATATTAATATCAATATCAATATTAATAATTATTATGATAATATTAATTATTATCATTAATATTAATTATTATCATTATTAATAATATTTATAATTAATAGTAATTAATAATATTAATATTAATATTAATAATTATTGTGATTATCATTATTTGTATTAATAAGAATTATTTTTGCAATTATTATTATTAATTATTATTAGTATTGATAATTATTATGATTAATTATTGTTATTAACAATTATAAATAATTATAATTATAATGATAATTATTATAAATTATAAATTATTATTAATTATTGATAGTACTTAATAATAATATTAACAATAATTATTTTTAATGTTAATAATATTAATAATTAATTATTTTTATTATTAATATTAATAATAATAATTATTATTAGTAATAGTAATGTTTATTATTATCATTATCATTAATATTACTAATCATTATTATTTTTTTAAATAAAACAAATTTAATTTCATTTCATAATCTACAACCAAATAATAAGGATTGGAACTTGATTGCATTCCTTTTCTCTCCAAATATATGAGTTTAAGATTCAAGTTTTATCCTTTATTCCTTAGGGATCATCCCTGGATTCCATTCCATTTCATTTTTTCTCATCAAATAGGGCCTTAAGTTACAGTGTCCTAAAAAGAATAGTGCAAATGGCAAACGATTACAACACGACGTCGTTTACCCAAGGACCTTGCAAACTTCTTGTGGCGAGTTGCAGGTTGCTACTCAGAAGAGCGATTCCACTCAGTGAGAAGTACCAACCAGTACTGCAAGTTGAGCAAAGGCCAAACGCCAGAGGCGTTCTCTCATATCGCATCTAGCCATCTCAAATCTCGTCTTCTCAATCCTCATTTTTGGAGGCGATTTTAGAGAGAGAATTCGAGAATGGGTGGAGAAGAGCAGAAGCAGAAGAGGGTAACGGCGGCATCATACGACTACGAGAACGACCCTCGATGGGCAGATTACTGGTCCAACATCCTCATCCCTCCTAACATGGCTTCTCGCTCCGACGTCCTTGATCACTTCAAGCGCAAGTTCTATCAACGCTACATTGTTCGTTCTTTTCTCTCTTCCTAAATTCATGTTTATTTGTGTTTCAAGTTGTATTTTGGTTGTTTGGGACGGGTTTCCTCTGTTGTATCTTCAATTGGATTGTTTTCTATTGGTGGGTATTCGCTAATTCTATGTATTGAGTTGTGGGGTTTTGTGGGTGATGCTTTGATGCTGTTTGATTGATTGGTTCTGCATTCTTACCCTTCTGGGTTTGGTTTTCCTCATTTTCATCAGAGTACAAATCTGGGTATCTGTATTTGCTTATGATTTGCTGTGTTTAATCTTCAATTGGATTGTTTTCCAGTTGTTGATATTCGCTAATTTGATGTATTGAGTTGTGGGGTTGTGTGGGTAATGCTTTGATGCTGTTTGTTTGATTGGTTCTGTATTCTTACCCTTTGGGCTTTCGATTTAGGGTGATTCCTCTATTTTACTCAGAAAGTCCAATTCATTTGCATGAAGTTGTAGTGCAATTGGGTCTTTCATGGACAGTTTTTCAGCGTTCTGGTGATCTTAAACTTTGAAGAAGAACATCATCTTATTTAATTTTATGAATCCAGTGACCTTTCAAGCACTAGACTGGTATCTGATATCCGTTATTTTATGATCTGGTTTTGTTTTATTTTACCCATTGCCCTTTCAAGTTGTCTAGAAGGATCAGATACTCAATGCATTATCTTAAGATCTTTGAAAAAGGTGCGTGATAATTGCTATCCATGAATATGAACTACTAATTAATGCCATTCTATTGAGCTACCTTAAAAATCAGTGATAGAGGCCCTTGGGGAGCCGAGCTTGGTGTGCTAGGAGCGCCCCCCCCCCCCCCCCAAAATAATCAGCTATTTGATAATTGTATTGAGCTTGGTGTCTTTGGAATTTTTATCTCCCCTGGAAATGTGGCTTGATTCTGAATTTCTGATAGTCTTCGCATGTTAATGCACCAAGGCTCTGGAGGCCAATGGGAAGAATGAAGCTAACAAATTTAATGTGCCCTCTTGAACGAAACCATGATTTAAAATGGAACGTATCAAATGGAACCATTCACGAATCTGCATTAGATCTTTAATGAATCTCTGCTGTGTGTGACTGTGATCTTCCCTGTGTTGATATTCATTCAATTTCAGCATCATGTACTTCTGCATGAATGAGTATGAGCACATAATGAATCTTTGCTTTTGTTTTTTCTTTTATGAGTGAAAAAATCTGTTACTTTTCATGCATCATGCATGTCTTTTCTGTTTCTTTTGCTTGTTCAAATTACTCAAATTTGATGTTTCAGATTGGTTCTTACTGCTTTATCAGGATCCAGATCTTGTGGTTGAGCCAATGTCCCTTGGTGGTTCCTCTCAGCCTACAAGGCAAACATCATCATCTTCGTCGACATCAATGCCTGCAAGTGAACCAGCAAGACCTCGTACCTCAGGTAGATTTTGGAGTTGAAATGGTTGTTTTTTTACAACTCTTGCTTTTTTGCCAAAACATAATGACAGGAAAAATTGTAGTTCCCATTGAATAGTTCCATCCATTTTACAGGAACAAGTAGTAGAACATCTGGATCTGGCACATCAACAACTGCAGGTGCTGCTCCAAATGCAACTGCAATGCGGTGGGATCGGCAGACCATAATATTTTCTGTTAATGCCTGGGTATGAAACCTTGTATAAGTTTTATGAACTGTATTGACCTTCTGTTGGAAAATTAAAAGGCGTGATTGTGAAGGAAGTTCTGAGAACATGAGATTACCAACACAACCAGTGATATTGAGGTCATAAGCTAGTAATCAGTTGTCTTTCCTTGATGTTATGTTCATGATATTGCCTTTCTGTATGCAGTTGCTAATGTAGGGTCACTGCATTTGACTATATATATATTTTAGTCGCTGGTACTAAGGAAAATTCAAAACATCAATCTAGAGCCGGCTATTGCATGACCATCAGCCTGCTTATGGGATTAATGTGGAGACAAATGTATGCAGCCTCATGTTGCGATGAAGAAAACTGCAGAAGCATTGTTTGGCCATAAGTGGTGCATTCCATTAGTCTAGACTCCGGTGTAATCTGAAATTCAAAAATATTAATGTTGTTGAATTTATTTTCTGATTTATATTGTTCTCCTTTGAACTTAAACTCTGGCAATGCAGTGGAGCATTTAGATGTTTGTGCAAGGTTTGTTCTTGCATTAACTTTGGGACCATCTGTCATAGAGCGTCCACCTTGATCCGGTGTTGTTTCCATTTGGTGGTAACATATTTGTTTCATTCATTATAGGTATTTGTCTTGGCTTTACTTGCGATATTTCCCCTAATTCCTAGCAATCTTTCCAAGAGGGCATACCGCCTATCCCTAATAGGCACTGCTTGTACCTCGATGTATTCTCTGTACTCACTCTATGGGGTAATTACTACTATGTTTCCATTCATTTATTAAATTTCCGGTTTTTCTACTATGCTTTTTGCTTGTTATCTAATCATTGTATCTTATGAGCAGAAACCAAGGGCATGGAATTTGCAGGCTGTTCAAATGTGGTTCCAGTCAATTATTGCAACAAAGGATTTCATCTATTTCATTTACTCACTCATGTTTGTCACTTCACATCTTTGCCTCAAATGTGAGTGCTACCTTGCCTAATTTGTTTGCTTTTGTAATTCTAGTGCATGCTAACTACATGGTCCTAGTTTGGTTGATCTGACATTCTTGTGTCAAATCTAATGCAGTTGCTTTGATTCCTGTTCTCTGCCGTTCCCTAGAGCATGTTGCCAAGTTTCTGAGACGTAATTTCAGTCGGTCTACCTTGTACAGGTAGGTCTTCTAATTCCTCTCTGTGAGTTGCTAATGTGTGTTAATTATGTTAATGATGATATTTTTTATTAGTAAGCTGCCTAATATAAAGCTCTAGACTTTGGTTGTTGCTTCATGTTTCTGGTGCAGATTTGAACTTTAAATCTATACTATTTCTAGATCTCAGTCTGCATGTTTAAATTGCATCTTGTCAATTTTGAGGACCACTATTGAAAATAGAGAGGCGAAGGGAGGGGTGTTGGGTACGTGTGGGGCTTATCCTGCTTTGATCATTCGAGCTCCTCTTAGAGCTAAACACGTCTCTGGGGTTTGTTTTATACGAGGGGGCCAGCCGTGTCTTAGTTCTCAGATACTACATGTGTTCTTGGGTACACATATTGCATGTGCATGGAGCTGTGAACTCAATGATTAGCCTTGCTGGTTTTGGCTTTAGACTTACACTTGACCAAGATTGGCTCAGGCTTTAAACAAGATACTTGTGAGGAACTTGTGGTTACCAAGGGAACTAGTCTTGACTTGTTATTTGGTGGATTATGTGCTCACTTTATCCAACTTATCTTCTGGGGTTTATTGCTCATTTTATTTTTTTGTAGCTTCTCGTTATCCACCACACTCCAGAAGCACTATGATTTTGGAATGTTTAATAATTTCTTATGCTATGTGTACTATTACGGTTTAATAAATGGCATTTGCTTACTCTTCTTGTACTTCCACTGTTAATGAACAGAAAGTACCTTGAAGAGCTTTGTGTGTGGGTTGAATCAAATGTTACGACACTCAGCATATTGTCATCGCATGCTGAGGTTGGACTTGGCTTTCTCTTAGTATTATCCCTCTTCTCGTAAGTAAACCTCTCTTTCCATTCCTTATCCTACTCATTCTCATCATTTCTATTCTGCTAATGACTTCCAACTAATCTTGTAACTTATTTCTCTGCAGTTGGCAGCGCAGCGTTATTCAAACCTTTATGTACTGGCAGGTATATTGCATGTCTTTTGGTTATGTTTATTAAGCCTGGCAAATGTAGTAGGGTTCAGGTTGGGCTAATTAAGCATTGAGTTTGATAGAGTTGATGGAATATTTGCATCAGATTAGATTCAGGTTCGATGATCCTGGGCTCAAGTTATTCTAGGTTGGGCATGGGTTTGTCCAGAAAGCTTGGTCAAGAAATTGCAATCAATTAGGTTTACCTTATTTTACATCTCAGTTGGGTATGGTATGGCTTGAGTAATCAGGTATAAGTCAGCTTTAGGCATCTAGTCTAGTGTTACAAGTCTGTAAGATGTTGACAAGCTTTCTTATGCGGGTATGATAGCTAAATTGGGTGTGTAATTCGTACAAAATTGCTTCTCCTTTATGTTTTGGAGCTAACCTGTAGCAAATTGGTTTTCATGGCAGCTTTTAAAACTCATGTATCACGCTCCTGCTACCGCTGGCTATCACCAAAGTGTGTGGAGTAAGATAGGAAGGAGTGTCTACCCCGCCATTCATCAGTATGCTCCATTCTTGAACACTCCCATCTCCATTCTTCAAAGATGGTGGTCTAGGTAAGGACAATCAAGGGTGAGGGTGGGGCTGACAATGTGGTACCAGATTCAAGATATCAAGTGATTCTGAACTGAGTTGAAGAAGGGATTTCTCTCGTCTTCTTTTTTTCTTTTTTTGGTTAGTGCGAACAGAAGAAATTCTGATTTTTGTATGTGGATAATATTTCTCAGGAGAAATTTATGACCTGAATTTCTTCTCTGTGTCGGTACCTGGATTGGCTCACTGAAGGAAATACTATTGTTTTGGAACATGAACGTATGTGTTGTTTTTGATTTAGAAATGGAAGCACAGTAAGGATATATTTGTTGAGATAATGCTCGATAATCGAGATCAGTATATGCTGTGCCATTGTGTTTCTTTTTTTTTTTTTTTTTTAAAGCGGAGTAATAGAAGTGTTTTGGCTTTCTTGATTTGCGATTTCTTCAGAACTTGGATCAACAGCTGCAGTGCTGTGTCTGAGGTCGCCTTCCTTTCTGGTATGTTAATGATGGAAGAGTCTCAAGTAGTGGAGAGAACAATAGTGACTAGTGAGTTATAGTCATCGCGTCTGGAATCTTGAGATGCAAAAGCCAATATCGCCAGTACAGTGCAATAGGCATGGGAGTCTTTGAATCAAAGACGAGACCTAACATATCCAGGGATCTAGTTTCTTAGCATTAAATTAAGTCCTTATTGGTAATTTGGTATTTTGCTTCTGAATCTTGATCAAACACAGCCTCAGTTTGTCAAAGTACAACATTATGCACTTTGAATGGGGGAGGCCTAAATACCAAATTAGCTATGCAAATGCCAAGGTTTGGGGAGAGGGGGGGGGGGGGTTGCTTACTTGCTTAGGCTGTCACTTCTGTGCCTTTGTGGTTTGCAACTCCTTATGCATCAGTTTCACAAAAGAATAAGATCCAGCCAAGAATGATGAAGCCCTGGCATGTCCAGCTTTGTTTCAAATGGTCAATGATTTTGATTTTTTTTTTTTTGTTCAGTATGATAGGCTGTCATTTGAAAGGTTTTTTTTTTTTTTTTTTTTTTTTTTGGTGGAATGCTAAAATTTAGCATAAAACTCTACAAAATTACAGTGAAAAAAGAAGACACATCAATTCAAATGTACTCTGATTAGAAAGACAGAAACTGTTGTTTTCTCAAAGCTACAATGCATGACCTTTTTCTGAAAGTTTCAAGTGTAGGTTTTGATGGTCATGAACTCTCTGTTTCTTCCTTCATCTTTAAACCCCTTTTTCCTCATGTAAAGGTCAAAGTAAGAGGGTTGGTGAGATGACTGAGATCACATATATTGGGCATATTTGTTATGAGCATATTGAACATATAATATGTTTCAACCTACTCTAATCTACTCCAACATTCTAACTACTAATTAAATATGCTCCAATTTACTCACAAACTGCTTTTCAAGTTATTCCAACCTACTCAAACATGCTCAAATCTACTCAAACTTGTTACAACCGGCTTAAACCTATTCAAACATGCTTTCTGCTGGTCAAATATGCTCTAACTCGCTAACTACTCCTCCAATATATTCATAACGAACAGGCCTGTTGTGCCAAATTTGCATTATGTTATTATTAGGAGGAATCTAAAAAACAAAAAGGTATATAAGCTATTTTTTTGGTGGCTGGATTCAGGAACTTCCTTGGTTTCAGCAAAGCTGCAAGTGTCTTTTACATCATTCTCCCTACTTATGAAGGTGAATTTTACTACTACTTGCACTTTATAGGTGTCAACTCGTCTCCATAATGTTCTGATTGTGGTTCTTTTGTTGTCCTACTCAATTGGTCCCAACAGATGCTTTCATAATAAATCTTGAAATATGTTTTGTTAATCATTATAATTGCTTTCCAGTGATGGCCGAATAGTAAGATTAGTCTTTCTAAACAGATTAGTTTGTTCCTTAAAAGACCAACTATTTCGTATGTTGGATGATGTTTCATTGATCTGTGCAAATTGTTGTACATGTTACAACTAGTATTTTAGAGGTTTAGTTCCTTCCATAATCACTTGTTAAAACCATTCCAATAAATTTTTTTTGGGTTGTTGAGGAGACCACAAAATGGCATTATAATTATAAGCAACTACAGGTAGCATTCAGTCACCAAGCAAAGAAATTAAAAACAAATAAAATAACAATTACATTAATATCAACCTACACACCCAAGCTCGATTACCACGCACATATATACTTTTTTGCATGACACCGACCCGCACATCCAAATTCAAAATCTATTACCAACCACCAAGAAAAAGACATCAATGCTGTAGGACAAGCATAGACAGCATCGATGCCCAACCTTATTGTATCACTGTCATCCTTCCTTCTAGCAATCTCACTCCTAGAGCTTCAATAGAGGTGATCATTTTACCTTTTGGATGACCTGCTTTGATTCTTTGGCCTTCTACAGTCGATCAGAATTCTCTTTTTCTTTTTTGATCGAGATAATTCTAATATAACTTACATCTTCTTAGAAATAGAGTAGAAAATACTGTACTAAAATTATGATAGTTGAAGTAACCAAAAAGATCATTATGTTAACATAAGTCAAGCATCACTGCATTAATTAGCCAAGAGTTTTGATGCAAGTCGTATGCATGCTTAAAGTGCACACACACCCCCTGGATACATACAAATTCTAAGAGTCATCAACAAATTTTGTCCAAATTTAATAAAATAATAGAACTATGTAAATAAAAATTGGTCAAAAATTATGACAAAAAGATATTAATGAAAACATATTCAGTTTTGTACTAGAATTTATGTCCAATAATTTGCTCCTCCTAAAAGTTTGGTTCCCCATAACAGCAGGTCCACCGAACAAAATCCAACGCTCAATCAATGTCTTCAGGCTCTTCTGTTTGTGGCTTATCCTTGAAGACACCAAAATCTAGATGCCTCGCCCAATTTGCGTTTGGAGTTTCGGAATTGACACCACAAATCACAGATCACATCTCCACGACTCCACATGCTTCTTCCCTGCCTTAACCATGTGGGCCGGGGCCCACTCTCTGACCCCCCGGGCCCACCTCCTCATGGGGTAGCCGCCCACCAGAAAAACACATAGCTCTCTGTTTTTCGAGAAGATAATGAATGATTCGGCAATTTTTAGCAGTTACCGTTGCAAAACACGCGGACCCACAACTCCGAAATTCCCTTACAAAATACGCATCAATCACTCAATCAATCAATCAATCACTCAATTCATTCATTCATTCATTTCAAAAGGCACCACCTTTTAAATCAATCCACCTTCTCTATCTTTCTTTGAGTTTCCGGCAATGGTGATTGAAGCGACGATGTTGGAGGGTCCAGAATTCCCACTTTTGGGTACCCCAGAAAGGTGTTCTTATGAGGAGAGAGAAAATGGGGGAACCCAAATCCAGGGTTCAGCAGCTTCGGCTATTTCTGGGTATAAAGAGATAGAAAAGCTTGGCAATGGCGGAAATTCCGGTGCCCGGCGGAGGTTTTCCGGCAAAGGGCCTGCGCCGCCGCCGAAGAGGCAGCAGTCGTTTGGGAGGGATATTGGGCATGCTGCTGCCGAGACTTACTTGATTACTCACCTTGCATTCAAGCTTCTTGGCTATCTTGGGTAACAACTAATTAACATTGTTTTTTATATATATTTTTTGGGAATCTAATGAAGAGGAAGTTTTGTTCGAGCCCTTTGTTTTAATCGAGACGGATTGTTTGCATTAGCTTGTTCAGAGTTTTTGATAGGGTGGACAAATTTTTCTGGGTTGGTGTTGTTTTGGGGTTTCAGAGGGATTAATTGCTTTCTGAGATTGAATGCGATATCTATGTGTTATTGTTGGAACCATCATGAGCAAATGTGAGGTGGGGATTGGGTGTAGAACTGCGATTTAATTGGCGGGTGTTTTTGAAGCATGCACATAGTATAGACTTGAGTGATGTGGTTAACCTATGCCATATTGCCATGTTTGGAAATCAATAGATGAGGGTGTGATGCTTTAATGATATTTTTTGTCAGGTATGACAGCTGGAGGGATGATAGTTTATTTGAAATGGGAAGTTCATTTTTTTGGTTGTGGACTTGTGAAACCTGGGGACTTTTTGCTGGATGGTGATTGGTTAGTGGCGTTTTAAGAGGATGGAATGTCTTCAGTTTTGATGGTCTTAGGGTCCAGATTTTTCTTTTGTTTTAAGCATTCATTCTCTGGTTATTACTTTGTTGAATGGCATAGATTTTCCGTCTTTAATCATTTACTTCATTCAGGGTAGGCTACCGCTGGATTACAAGGCTGCTTGCACTTGGTTGTTATGCAATGCTACTTTTGCCTGGTTTTCTTCAAGGTAAGATGCATTTAGCATCATCAAGTAATGCATCATTCTTGTAGTTCCCAGTCATTTGCTGTGCTATTTCAAAAAATCAGGTACTTCAATTAGATCTCCGACTGATCATTCAAGATGACGTAGGAATTAGGAAATGCAATAGGTCTTGATCCTTCATGCTTGTGCCTACATTGGGCTATGCTGTTCCAAAGAAATGGGGACGTTTGACACATTTCTTGTGCGGAATTAGCAATCAACAGATTTGAGTCTTTGGCTGCTTTGTATGGATGGATTAAATTCTTAAGTGGATGTGAAAGTGTTGCACTACCAGTTAGAGATAGCAGGCATATACTCGTGTCCCACCTACATCCTGCCTCCCAGCTTTCACTTTTAGGCTTTTAGCCTAGTGCTTGATTAACATGTTGATTTCAAGCAACAAACTTTACGATTCTGTAAATTTTGTTATGCAGTGGCCTATTACTATTATTTCTCAAGCCAGGTGCAAAGGAGTGTTGTCTACGGAGATCAACCAAGGAATAGGTAGGTTTGACGATCACAACCTCTGCACCTTTGAGATGAATTGTAATTTTTAGGAAACAGGGAAAAATTTAGACGTGGCTTTCTTATATCAAACTCTCTTGTTCTTGTGTCTGAAAGAAAGATGAGCCTAACGGGTATATGTGTACCCGTGTTCTTATGGCTTTGCCATGTTACTTTTCTTTATCAAGGCAATGGCTTTTCCATGTTACTGGTATGATTTCTGCCATTAACTGCTGCTCTGCTGTTGGAACTATTTTTGTATAGGTTAGACCTTTATTTACCGACAAATGCAGATGGACGGAAGCCAGTTGTGATTTTTGTAACTGGTGGAGCCTGGATTATTGGGTGAGTAATGAGCTCAAAACTCAGTGTTGATAATTATGACTGAAACTGACTATATCTATGAGGATTACTTTTTTGCATTATCATCACGAGACACTTTGTGATTTATTTCTATTCAAATGCCCAAATTTATCGGTAAAAGAAAAGAAAAAACAACTAGACATGAGCTGAACTTAAGCTGACCAAGATTTGTCATATATCTACATTGATGATATGCTGTAGTTTAATGATGGGATATTATCTATACTTGTCAGTAGCATTGACAATACTGGTCTTTTCTTTGTGCATCAAGAACTGTTCTTGCTGATCACATTTTCTTGCAACTGACTTAGGTACAAAGCTTGGGGTTCTCTTCTTGGAAAACAGTTGGCAGAAAGAGACATCGTGGTTGCCTGTCTTGACTACAGGTAGTAGTTAATTGAAATACTGTCTGTGCGTTTCACTCATCAGACACTTAGTTAGGCGGTTTCGAGATTAATCTGCAAACTTTCCATATTTGACGAACGAGTGCTGATTTCTTGCCACATCAATTTTCTGTGACCCATTGGATATATGGCACCCTACTAGTGGAAGGCATAGGGGCGGAGATCGAAGAGGGTAGGGAATGAGAAGCCGGGGGATCCCTGATGCCCTTCGTTTCAAATCTGACTTAGGTCCAACCGAATTGATTTTTATAACGGCTTGGTGTAAAGCTTAATTGTTTGAATGTTCTACGGTTGTATCTTTTCCTTTGTGAATATGCCCAATTGCCGGTCATTCGATCAGTATATAAGAAGCAAGCTAATGCTGCCCAACTTCTCTGACAGAAACTTCCCTCAAGGAACCATCGGTGATATGATCAAAGATGTTTCTCAGGGAATTGCATTTGTGTGCAACAATATTGCTGCCGCTGGAGGTGATCCCAACAGGTAGTTGACATTTTTTGATGAGGATTAAGTTTGCCATGATATTGTTGACGACTTCGTGGTTATTTGAGTATAGAATTTATCTTGTGGGGCAATCAGCTGGTGCACATATCTCGGCTTGTGCTCTCTTCGAACAGGCGTGCAAAGAATCACAAGGAGATAGCATTTCTTGGAGTGTCTCACAGATCAAATCTTATTTTGCTCTATCTGGCGGGTATGCAGTGATCCTGAAAATTTTCTGTACCTAGGAGCTATAGCATCTTCAAGTGATTTCCCTTGTTCCTAGCGTGGAATTTTCTAAATATTTCTAGTTGACACCTCATATTCCTCACATTCTGTGGATCAGGTATAACTTGTTGAAGCTCGTGGATCACTTCAACGAGCGAGGCCTCTATCGATCCATTTTCTTGGGGTATCTACCAATGATGACTTTTTCATCATTGTTTTCATGCTATATCTTGTGCCTTTATTTCCAGCTTGTATGGCTGATATTGCATGATGCTTTTACTGCAGCATTATGGAAGGAGAAAAATCCCTGCGCAAGTATTCTCCTGAGCTTGTGGTGCAGGATCAAAGCATGGCAGAGGCCATTCCCTTGCTGCCCCCAATCATCCTTTTCCATGGAACTGAGGACTACTCCATCCCACCAGATGCCAGGTCTATATCTTTTTCCAAATTTCTCTTGCCTTTTATGGTATGCTAGTCGTCTTGAAGCCAGGAATCCAAGGTCCAAAACCGTGGAAACACAACCCTCTTGTGAATACAAGTGATATTTTTTTTTTTTGGGGGGGGGGTCTGTAGGGGCCGGCTTTAAAAGAGTTTTAGTTCTGCGATGCTTGGTAGGGCAATAGGAAACACTTTGGGGCATTTAGAATGGTCCCATGTTGAATTCCACATTCTCAGGTGTTGTTCCTTGCCTGCAGTGAAAATTTTGCGGAAGTCCTCAATAAAGTTGGTGCTCATGCAGAAGTAGTCCTGTATGAAGGAAAAACTCATACTGATTTGTTCATCCAGGTATGACAATTTGGTCCCTGATGCTGGAGTATGGTATGCTTTATAACGTTTCACAGTTCTCTGCATATGAACATGATAGCCTTAAAAACCTTGAACTTCAATCATTTGCAGACTTGAAATTTCCCTAGCCAATATTGAATGCATTTTCTTGACGAGTGCATTAGATAAACTGACTACATGCCATATGGCAGGTACCCAAATTATTTGGGTTGGCCTAAACGGTGACCAACCTGAAAATCTCAGACTTTGGAAGACCTGACTGAAATTGATCATTTGCAGACCTAACTAGGATACACAATAAAATACATAGATGGTCTCTAGATATGGTCATGGAGTTCATGGTTATGGAAGAACATCATTTGCCCCTAGAACAAACCTTTTTCGTGGGTCCATCGTAAGATCCTCTCATCAACTCATTTTATGGACTTCCTCAAGCTCTGCGGTGTTTTTTGGAGGTGGGGCACTCTAGGTGGCAGTAGGTATGTTTGCTGCTGTATTTGCTTTGTGACGCAATCCGAACTTCATTACAGGATCCACTACGAGGAGGGAGGGATGAGCTGTTCGAGCACATGCTTGCAGTCATACATGCAGGTGACGAAGCTGCCCTAGCTAAGGATGCTATGGCCCCGCCAATGAGACGCTTGGTCCCTGAGATTTTACTAAAGTTGGCCAGGGAGATCAGCCCTTTCTAGGCCTTGCCTTTGCTCCAGGAATAAGAACTTGGTTATCACTGTGTAGCTGGTGGCTTGGGCAACCCCAACATTCTTTTGTCATTATCACTTTCCCATTTTCATGATTTGTGCATAGGTTAGAAATCTGCATTCATTGTTACCCTGCATAGGTAGTTTACAGCTCTTTTCTTTCCTCTTTCTCCCTCGCTATTTCACCTGGAGATGTAATCATATAGTAGCTGTAACTGATACATATTCAGTGAATGAGCCCTATTGCTATTCGTTAGTCAAGTTCAAACTAATTTGTACTTGTGCTGATAACAAAGTGATGTCGCGAATACCACAAAAAGGTCGAATAGATCACATCAGTGGAACCGGAGTACATATAGTTATGACCTCTGAAAACAAATTTATTCATATTGTTGCAACCCACAATATGAATGGCATGAAGATGTCATTGAACTAGACACGTAAAGTTCCAGTTCAATCGGACTTGGTTATGTGTTCCATCACTTTTCTGGAATCACAATGAAAAGCTGGAATCTTTTAGTGGGTCTTCAATCATAAGATCGAAATTTGTTCTTAGTTTTTGCAAGCACCTCGAGGGTAGCCTGATATGGTTGTTTGCATATCTACTCGAAAGTTACTTGGCCACATGCTAATTTTCTACAAGAACCTCCATTATTTAGGGAAACTGTTGGCTCCTGGCAGGTGTACATCGTTGCAGAAAATGGGGTTTCAACGATTAGCGCCTTGAGCATTGGAACTCCTGAACCTCCTGTAGAACTTTTGTTTGGCAATGAATCAGCTGACAAAAGATCAAATGAAATCATTGGACGTTCTGCTAACACGTTAACATCTTCTGTCTGCATGAACATAAGAAATTAGCGACTCCTTGTATACTCGCCTTTGAGAGGATAAACTGCCTTGGAGAGTTGCACACGTGCGTAATCAATCTGCATATATATATATATATATATATATATATATATATATATATATATATATATATATATATATTATATATATATGTGTGTGTGTGTGTATACAACAACAACAACAACTCCCAATGTGGGTCCCGCTTTCGCGGGGTCTGGGAAATATGTGTGTGTGTGTGTGTGTGTGTATATATATATATATATATATGTGTGTATATATATATATATATATATATATATATGTTGAACCAAAAATTGTTTATGTACTGTAGAAAGGGAGGGATAAAAACAAGTTATTCAACATGAAGGCGAACGTTATATGTGTTCAAGCAAATTCACACATATAATGCCCGGGAGGCAACTGTTGAACCAAAAATTTCGACAAATCATAAATTCTTAATATAGCATTTTCATAACTATTATGTCTTAGTATAAAATATAAATAAAAGTGAACCCGATTACATAGTAAAAGCCATAAAAATAAAGAAAAGGCGTATTATTTTTTTTGTGGCTACAAACAAAATTTTTTTTTTTGTATTAAAAAAAAGCAAAAAAACAAGGAATGCATAAACAAAAGTCCCTCTCCAGCGAGCCAAAAACCAACACTCAACTGTAAATAGA
>JAKOGI010002162.1:60000-112500 GCA_029747015.1 Carnegiea gigantea
AACGATGAGTCCTTTTCAAGTGTTCATAGTTAAATCCTCACACGTGACCCCTTACTAGCTTTGGACGATATATTTAATATCGTACACCAAGAAGAGAACCATCAACGGGTCATGATGGAGAGAGATCATTGCACTGAAAGAGCAGTTGCATTCGCGGTTAGAGAGAAGAACCCGGTAGGTGAGAGGCCTAAATGCTCCCACTGTAGTAAATTCGATCATGATGAGGCTGGCTGGTATGAACTGATCGGGTACCCACAAAATTGGAGTGCTTGAGAGCGTGGACGTAGGGGTCGTGGCAGAAGCAACTGCGGAGGAAGAGGAGGACAAGGTCGCGGCCAGGGTCTTGGGCGTGAAACAGCAAACGTTGCCCAGGCCCAAGGCGAGAGTGGCCCAATTACAACTGTAGTTGCTGAAGTCGGCCCATCCGCAGCACCGTGCCTGACCCAGGAATAGATTTAGAGGTTGCTTAGCCTTATCGAAAGCCCAAAACCAAATTGCGAAAAATTGCCAGGTAAACATGTGTGGATGTTTGACAGTGGGGCGTCATGTCACATGACTGGAGACTTGAGTATGATACAAGAAGTCGAGCAAGTCTCTCCAATTGCTATTGGGTTACCAAACGGAATGCAAACCTTTGCTAGCAAGGAGGGTTCCGTATTATTGGACAACCGAATAAGATTGAATAACATCCTTTTTGTTCCGTCACTTAAATGCAACCTTGTTTCAGTTGCAAAATTGTGTAAGGAATTGAATTGTTGTGTGACATTTTTTTTGATGACTTTTGTGTCTTGCAGGACCATACTTCGAAGATTCCGATTGGTGCGGATGAGCAAAGAGGAGGAGTCTACTATCTCAGAGAAGGGTCATTGGAGAAAAATCAAGTGAATGCGGTCAGTTCTACCAACTTGTGGCACAAGCGGCTAGGGTATCCATCCCATGGAGTTTTATCTTTGTTACCTACTGATTTAGGAGTAAGGATGATGTGTGTGAAACTTGTTATCGAGCAAAGCAAACTCGTAATCGTTTTCCCGTGAGTTCTAATAAAGCTAAGTGTGTTTTTGAACTTATTCATTGTGATATTTGGGGGCCTTATAGAGAGTTATCATCTTGCGGGGTCCATTACTTTCTCACCATAGTGGACGATGCAAGTTGGGCCACTTGGGTATATTTGAGGGTTGAGAAAAGTGAAACAAGTCAATTTTTAAAGGACTTTATTGTCATGGCCCAAAATCAATTTGGGAGCAATGTTAAAATTGTAAGGAGTCATAATGGGTCGGAGTTCACATCTAGACCAATGCAACAATTCTACCGTGAACATGGAATTTTGCGTCAAAGTAGTTGCATCGACACGCCTCAACAAAATGGTAGAGTTGAGAGAAAACATCAACATGTCTTGAATGTAGCCCGAGCTCTCCTTTTTCAAGCCAGTCTGCCCACAAAATTTTGGGGTGAGTGTGTACTTGCAGCCGCCCACTTAATCAATAGAACACCGAGCAAGAATTTAGTTGGGAAAACACCATATGAGGTGCTTTATCATCAAAAGCCTTCGTATGAGCATATTAAAGTGTTTGGTACATTATGCTTTGCAAAAATTAAGAGAAGTAAGGATAAGTTTGCTCCTCGTGGAAGACAATGCTTGTTTGTGGGGTACCCTTTTGGGCAAAAGGGATGGAGAGTGTTTGACCTTGAAACCCAAGAGTTTTTTGTAAGTCGAGATGTGATTTTCCATGAGAATATTTTTCCTTATCAGACCATACCACACCCAAGTGAACCTCAGCACACTCCTCCGCCACACCCCACGGCTGCAGCATATTCTGATGAAGAAGATTGGGCCAGCTTTAGCGCAAGGGGGAGCATGGATGTGGGCCGACCAAGTTCTGCCCAGAAGCTTGAAACACACTATAATTGAGCCGGGCCCAGAACTGGAAGCGTCTGCCTCCTCTACATCGCCTGAGCCCAGTCCAAGAGAAGAAGGCCCTCCATTCGAATCAGGCCCAACCCACACCGTGTCTCCTACACCTGCAGATCAACCAGCACCAGTCAGCCACCCATGCTGTGACACCTGCATATCGGATTGGCCCAGCAAGCGGCCCGTGCGTTATGATGACTATTCATGTTACAGCACTAGGCCCAATGACCCTACCGCTGTAGACTGCTCCTCTTGCGCTGGCCCACATCAAAAGGAATCCTCAGGTACGCATTACCCTATAGCACATTATGTCACATCTAACAGGTTGTTATCTTCTTATCAAAATTTCCTCGCTACTTTAACATGGGAGGTTGAGCCTAAATATTTTCAGGAAGCAGTAACTGATCTAAAGTGGAGAAAGATAATGAATGAGGAAATTAAGGCACTTGAGAAAAATGACACTTGGACCATCGAGGATCTTCCTCCAGGCAAGAAACCCATCAGCTGCAAATGGGTTTATCGGATTAAGTACAATGCAGATGGAAGCATTTAGCGGTACAAGACACGATTGGTAATTCGTGGGGATCATCAGGTTGAAGGTTTTGATTATAATGAAACGTTTGCTTCTGTTGCTAAGATGACTAGCGTCAGACTTTCTCTCTCTGTTGCGGTAGCAAAAGGCTGCGAATTGTATCAAATGGATGTGAACAATGCCTTTCTGCATGGTGACCTCAAGGAGGAAGTGTTCATGAAAATGCCTCTAGGTTTTAGCACCAAAGACCCTAACAAAGTGTGTCGGCTCAAGAAGTCCCTATATGGCCTTCGTCAAGCCCCGAGGCAATGGTTTGCCAAGCTATCCTGCAAACTAAGTGAGTATGGATTCGTCAAGTCCTATGTAGATTATTCCTTATTTATTTACCGAAAAGGTGAAGTGTTTATGGCATTGCTTATCTATGTGGATGATATTGTGCTTGCTTCTAACAATGCTCATGCTTCTACCATGTTCAAAGAATATCTCAATGCATGTTTTAGCGTCAAGGATTTGAGGTCTTTAAAATGCTTTCTTGGCATTGAGGTAGCCCGGGGGCCGGAAGGGATGTTTCTCTACCAACGGAAACATGCACTAGACATTATTGATGAGTGTGGGCTGTTGGGAGCAAAGCCTGTCGAGTTTCCTATTGAGGAAAATCACAAGTTAGCTTTAGCGACCGGACGAGTGCTTACTGATGCTACACGGTACAGGAGACTGGTGGGTCGTCTCATATATCTCACTATCACCAGGCCAGCGTTGACTTATGCAATGCATATTTTATCACAGCTTATGTAGTCCCCCAAAGAGGAGCATATGGAGGCCGCGCGACGAGTTTTACGCTATCTCAAGGGCAGCCCCGGAGCAGGCATCTTTCTTTCTGCTAAAAATGACCTTCAGTTATATGGGTACTATAACTCGAACTGGGGAGCTTGTCCTCTCTACAGGAGATCTTTAACTGTCTGTTTTGTAACACTTGACGGCTCTTCTATCTCATAGAGGACAAAGAAGCAGGCTACCATTTTCCGATCTTCAGCTGAAGCTGAATACAGAGCCATGGCAGGAGCTACCAGTGAACTCGTTTGGGTGTACACTTTTCTGGCCTCTCTTAGTGTATTTCATACACAGCCTATGAAATTGTTTTGTGACAGTCAAGCCGCCCTACACATTGCTAAAAATCTTGTCTTCCATGAACGGACTAAGCATGTTGAGATTGATTATCACTTTGTTCGGGAGAAGCTCGTGTCAGGATTAATTAAGTTTGCTTACATCAGCTCTCAGCACCAACCAGCTGATATTCTCACTAAGGCTCTTGGAAAGCAACAGTTTTAGTATTTGAAAGGCAAGTTGGGCATGGTCAACTTACATGCTCCAACTCGAGGGGGAGTGTTAAGGAAATAAAATCCTTAGATATTATTTTGTAATATTTAGTGTTTGTGTTTGGTTAGAAGTCCTTCCTTACTTGCTTTGCAAGATAGCATGAGTAGGATTTGCTTTATATTTAATCCCATGTATGAGCTTGTAATTGAGACAGAGACAAGAAGAAATAGATGCACGACACACTTGGCCGTGGTTCCTTCCCAAAATTCCTTTCATCAAATTTCTAGTTTTTACAGTAACTTCCAAAAGCCAAAAAATGTTTTGACTTTAAAGGTGATGTCTTCAATCTAGGGAACCAATCAATATCAAAAACTTCAGAATAAGAGTGGAAATGACCCTTGCATTGGGGAGTAATGTTGATGATGATGAACAATGTAATTTTTTCACTCGTTTAAAAAGTTAAAATAACTCCTAGACCCTAATAGCAATTATAGTAAATGACTAGTGTTAAACTTCATGCATTACATGGTAACGTTGCATTTTTAAATTTTAAACCTATCACACAAACGCCATCTAATAAGTATTCATTTGAAATTTATATAAAGCATTGCATAATACATAATATATTTATTTGGAATAATATCATAAAATAAAAACGTCTGAAAGGATAAGTTCACAGTACTAAATAAACCTTACAATGATAAATGACCAACTTAAGTGCGTGTTTTAGTGAGGGTTAAAAATCATTTTTCCAATATTTGAGTGTTTGTCAACAAAAATTTGAAAAAAGTTTTTAAAGGAAAATGATCTTCCCGTCAATTAAGGAAAACGTTTTCTACTTCTAAGAAGCAGAAGTTGGTTGTATAGGTTCTCTTTAATTTGCTCGCGTACTTCATATTTCTATTCAACAATCATCATCGATGAGATTTCCAGTAAATATGATTGTTGGTTCTTTCACTAGCTCAAACGGTGCCAGCATATGGATCTCTACTCTGAATCTGTTGTCAACGCTACTGCCACCACCAGCTGAGTCAGCACTTTCTAGGGTTTGTTGCTCTACCATTAATGTGAAAACAAAAAAATTGATTGTTCATATTCAACTATAAAAGTGGAAAGGGGAGGGAGAGATAAGCAAATTGATTTGTCAAAGGCAGCATGATTTGAGCACCTTCATGGTGTTGAGAACTGAAAGAGTAAGAATGAGGGATCGTAAAAAAATTGTGATTTGTGAACCTAAGTTTGCCTGTCAAAACTTTTAAACTAAATCCCTTCGAAAGTTTCTCCCTCTTGACGAGCGGCGCTCGCTAGGGTTTAACTTGGTAAAGGTTCTCCATAGCTCTTTCAAGCTGTATTTCCATCATCAATCCACCCGTCATGGTGTATGCTCATCCTTTGCTATATCCCCTACCATGGACTCCCCACTTATGAACCGATGGAAGGACCGGAAACTCACAGAATATGAGGAGAAGGTCGTTAATTGCACGAGTATAGGAGATGACAAACTCTCAACTAGGGTTGCGATGGCTCTGGTGGGGAAAGTGATGCCTGATAAACCAGATAGGGTTTCTTGCTTATTTGCGTTTCTACTACAAGCCTGGAAAGTTCGAAGGAATTTTGCGATTCGAGAAATTGGTGAAAATTTATATGTTTTTCAATTTTTCTTGGTGGAGGACAAAACGAAGGTGCTTCAAGGAGGGTCGTGGATTTTTGATAAACAATTGGTTTTATGATCTGAGATTAAGGAAAATATGGCCTCTTTAGAGATCAATTGCACGCAAGTCAGTTCCTGCATACGAGGGTGTGACATTCCTTTTCGGAATATTTCAAAAGATACGACAATGGCCTTGGCTACAAATTTCGGCTACATGGAAGAGTATCGGGAAGATGATGACTTGGGATGGAGTAGGTACGTGGTCTTTAGAACCCAATTTAGCATCCATGACCCACTGCCTAGAGGTGCAGTTACTGATTTTGGAGAAAAGGGTGCAAGGTGGGTACCTTTCAAATATGAGAAGCTTCCCAATTTCTGTTATCGATGTGGCCGCCTAGGTCACGTTGAAGGTGATTGCGATGAGGCCAAAGAGTATGACCTGAAGGGACAGTACGGAGATTGGCTACGTGCTTTGCCGGTGAAGTTCCAAAATCCCAAGCATGGTGGTGGAGAAAAAGGAGGAAAGCTCATGGTTGATTTTGGAGGTAAAGGTAATCTGGTTGACAGTAACAAAGAAAATATGGAAGACAAAACTAAACCCCAAGCCAGGAGATCTCTCAAGGACAAACTGGAGGCAGTGAATTTGGCTCGGCAAGATGCCTCGGGTGAATCTAAGGCTAGCAGCAAGAAGGGGGAGACAGAAGTGGAGTCAGCTCCAAGAAAGGTATCTATACATTCTACTATCAACAACCCTAAAAACATGAGCAACAGTACCATGTAAGCCATGCATGATAAAGGGAAGGCTGTGATGATTGAGGGCAAGAAGAGCCGCTGGGCAGAATGTCTCCAACACCAAGAATTTTGGTTCCTTGGACGGTCAAAATCGTAGTCCAACTCAACTAGTATAAGATGCTTCATTCCCTATGTCAACTAAGAAGAAAACATGGAAGCGCCATAAATGTACCTCATTCAAATCAAAAGATTATGTGGTTTCAAAATCTATCTTCAGAAGCAAACGCAAGGGGGCAAATGAGACTGTTGATGTTGAGGAGCTACACCTGGTGGAAATAGCGGTCCGTAAAAAAAAAAAAGGAAAGATGATCGGAATGATGTTAAGATGTTGGATTCAAGCGTAGCAGTAGCCATCCTTGCCGACATCAATGAAACTACTGAGTTACAAGTGCCAAGAACTGGGGAGCCCCGAGGCAGTTGCTTCAGTCCGTGCTTTGGTACGGAAAAACTGCCCTGATGTGGTGTTCTTGAGTGAGACTAAATGCTATGCCAATGAGATGTCTCTTGTTAAGTTCAAATGCAAGATGACAGGGTGCTTTATATTGTCGCCGAAAAAGAGAGCAAGGGGTTTAGCTCTTATGTGGAAGGAAGGCATGAATGTCAAGCTTTGCTCTTTTACATAACATCATATTGATGTTGTTATTCGTCTTAAGGATCAGGAGGTACATATTACCAGTTTTTGCAGCAGGTCGGACAAAATTTTGAAGAAAAATTCTTGGGAGCTGATTGATTTGACTTGCCTTGGTCTATTTTTGGGGATTTTAATGGTGTCCTTTTTCTTTCTAAGAAGCTTGGGGGTGCTAACTAACTTTGACTTCCAAGAAGCAAAGGAGTTTATGCGATTACTCGATGCTTGGGGTTTGAGGGATATTAGGTACCATGGCTATCGTTTTACTTGGACTAATAGGAGGGAGGGGAATGAGCACATCGAAGAACTGTTAGATTTTTTCTTATGCAGTGCAAAATGATTGGACATTTGGCCTTCATCTCAGGTTCATCACATAATCTGGGAGGGTTCAGATCACCACCCAATATTATTGGATACTGAAGTTCAGGGCTCCAGGAACGAGGAAAGCATCAAATTTGAGGCTGTGTGGACAAAGAAGGAGGGTTTTGCTGAAGTTGTTGCTGTAGCCTGGAATGAAACAGAGGATGTCTATGAGTCATTTTCAGATCATCTACAAGCTTGCGAGGAGACTTTCAAGGCGTGGGGGAAGGTTGTTTTTGGTGTACTACCTGAGAAAGCCAAGAATTTGAGAAAGAAGTTCTAAGAACTGTGTAAAGCCAGCCTTGATAGCCAGAATATTCAACAGTTATGGGAAGTGGAAGTTGAGCTTCTTCAAGTGGAACGTCAACAAAGTGTTCAGGGCCCAAAGAGCACACCACAGTTCCATAAAACAGGGTGTTCGTCTGTTAACGGAAGTTGTATCATATTAGGAAATTAGTGTTTGGGATCTTCAGGAATTTGTAATTAATTATGGTTAGGCAATCTTTTAGATAGAAATTGTATTTTATTGTATTTCTAAATTATGCAGCTTAGGTGTTAAGCAATAGCAGGCTAGGGTTGTATATAAGCTTTGGGCATGAACGATTATGAAAAAAAAAGGCAGTAGGCAATTTGCCTCAAAACTTTTTCAACCAAATTTTAGTTTTAGCATGGTATCAGAGCATTAATCCGTCAAATTAATATATTTCATCATGAGTGGAGGAAAAACAAAATTCGTAATAGAGCCACATTCACCGTACTACCTCCATCCTTCGGAGGGACCCGGTGTAATGATAACAGCCGTGGTTTTTGACGGTAAAAATTACGACCTATGGGAACGAGCCGTGAGAACAGCATTGAAGGCTAAAAACAAGCTTTGCTTCATCGATGGAAGTTTGACGAGACCCACATCGAAGGCAGATGAAGGATTTTCCGAGGCGGATGCATGGGACATGGCCAACTCTATGTTATGTTCATGGTTATTAAACGTAATTGATCCAAAATTACGTATGAGTATAGCCTACTCAGACACGGCCAAAATCATGTGGGATGACCTGAAAAAGAGATATGTCATGGCGAACACTCCAAAAATCCACCAATTGAAAGCAAATATTGCAAATTGTAAACAGGGTGACTTAGATGTGGGTGATTTCTATTCAAAATTAATGCATCTGTGGAACGAACTATCCAATCTTGTGAAAGTTCCCGTATGCACTTGTAGTGGATGCAAGTGTGGAGCGGCAAGCAAAATAATAGCCATGTACGAAGAGGACAAAGCACATCAATTTTTGATGGGCTTGAATGATGACCTCTACTCCACAATACGGAGTCAAATTTTGGCTCTCGACCCTCTGCCCCCTCTTGACAAGATTTTCAATATTACTCAACAAGAAGAAAATCATAAAAGGATTATGATTGCACGAGACAACCGAGGTGAAACCGGGATGGCGTTTGCAGTAAAAGAACACAATAAAATGGTTAAAAAGGGTGCGTGCAAGATATGTGGTCGTTATGGTCACGAGGATTCCATATGCTACGAAGTCATTGGATACCCCCCGGGATGGGGGTCTCGTGGACGGGGCCGAGGGAGCCGAGGTGGGCCCAACATGGGCGGAGGAGGCCGACTTAATGGCAAAGGGAGAGCAGGCCTGGGACGCGAGACAGCAGCCGCAGCAGTCCAGCATGAAGGCGGCCCATTAACAAAATCACCAAGTGATGGGCCACTATCTGTGAGCAACAGTGACGCTGGCCCAGTAAGTATTCCTGGGCTCAGTGTTGATCAGTTTCAGCGCTTGCTGAGTCTGATCGATGGGCCCGTATCCGAGTACGAAAAACTCTCAGGTAATGTGCGTTGGATGCTTGACAGCGGTGTCTCGGCTCATATGGCGGGTGATGTCACTTTATTGAATGAGGTCTCAAAAATACCTCCGGTGATGATTGGACTTCCCAACGAAACATACACCTTGGCTAGTGAACAAGGCTCTGTGACCTTGGGAAAAGGATTGAAATTGAAAAACGTGTTATATGTGCCAAAGCTAAATTGTAATCTTGTGTCTATATCTAAGCTGTGTAAACAATTAAATTGCTCAGTGACATACTTTGCTGATTTTTGTGTGATACAGGACCGCACTTTGAGGACTCTGATTGGAGCGGGTGAGCAAAGAGAAGGGGTTTATTATTGCAAGAGGTCGGCGTTCAATCAAGCAAATGCGGTGAATACAAGGAGCTTATGGCACAATCGTCTTGGTCATCCATCAAATGATGTACTTTTCCTACTTCCTAGTCATTTAGGTGTAGTTGGCAGTTTACATAAAGATAACGAACAACTATGTGAGATATGTTTGCGTGCAAAACAAACTCGAAATAAATTTCCTTTTAGCAACAGTAATGCAAAAGGCGTGTTTGATTTAATTCATTGTGACATTTGGGGCCCATATAAAGTTTCTTCATCTTATGGGGCACACTATTTTTTAAGCATTGTGGATGATGCTAGTCGGGCTACCTGGGTATATTTGATGAAAGATAGAACTGAGGCAAGTCGATTCCTAAAGGGGTTTATCATTATGGTCAGAAATCAATTTGACAAAGTTGTTAAGGTGGTTAGGAGTGATAACGGGAGTGAGTTTACTTCTGGACCAATGCAGGAATTTTATAACCACTATGGAATCCTACGTGAAAGCAGCTGCGTTGACACGCCTCAACAAAATGGGCGGGTTGAACGTAAGCATCGCCACATCTTGAATGTGGCGCGAGCCCTTAGATTCTAAGCACACTTGCCCATCCAGTTCTGGGGTGAATGTGTACTGACTGCCGCCTACCTAATAAATCGGACTCCTTCGAAGCTGCTAAAAGGGAAAACACCTTATGAGGTTCTTTTTAATTGCAAACCGTCGTACGAGGAAATGCATGTTTTTGGTACATTATGTTTTGCACGCAACAATCCAAAAACCAAAGATAAATTTGCTCCACGAAGTAGAAAGTGTGTATTTCTTGGATATCCCTTTGGTAAAAAGGCGTGGAAAGTGTGCGATTTGGAGACTCGGGAAATCTTTGTTAGTAGGGATGTGGTCTTCCAAGAGAATATTTTTCCCTTTACTACTAGTGAAGCTCTCGGTAATGAAAATTGTTCACCCAGGCTCAATGTGCCCAGAGTCCTGGATGATGATTTCTTTGCTTTGGGCCAAACTGAATTAGCTATGGACCAAGAGACCTCCGCCAGCCCAACCACAAGCCTGCCAGCCGAGATAGTACGCAGGCGTGAGGGTTTGGACCCTGCCCAGAGCTCACCTCGCGGCACTATGACCAACCAAGACCGTCAGGCCCAAATGAATTTGGGCCCGCATTCAGACCTGCCTGTCTTCACGGACAGGGGGAGCACAGGGGATGATGGTGAGCTAGGCCCAGCTACCAATCTGGATTGCATGACACTAGCAGCAGAGGCCCAATCTGACCCAGTTGCACCAGGTTCTCTGCCCAGCACGTAGCAGTCGCGGTCCCAGCCCACTTCAGTTATGGGCTCGCCTAGTTCTCGCACATCTGGAGCCCGAAAGCCACCTGCAAAACTTAATGACTACGTGTGCTACAATGCTCACTCGAAGAACCCCTCCTCGATCGCTCACCAGCTTCAAAAGGACTCCTCAGGTACGCCTTATCCCATAGCAAATTATGTGACCTGTGTAAATTTTTCTGTTTCACACCAAAATTTTTTAGCTGTTATAACCAAAGTGACAGAGCCACGCCACTATCATGAAGCCGTCAAGGACCCGCGCTGGCGGGCCGCCATGAGGGAAGAAATTGAAGCCTTAGAGAGAAATGGTACTTGGATGCTTGAGGACTTGCCAGCCGGGAAGAAGCCAACCAATTGCAAGTGGGTGTACCATGTGAAATATAATTCGGATGGGTCCATTCAGCAGTTCAAGGCTCGCCTTGTGATTCGAGGCGATCATCAAGTGGAAGGCCTTGATTATAATGAAACGTTTGCACCAGTAGCCAAAATGACAAGTGTGCGTTGCTTTCTCTCCGTGGCAGTTTCAAAAGGATAGGAGTTACACCAACTCGACGTCAATAATGCATTCCTTCATGGAGATTTAGCAGAAGAAGTATTCATGATGCTCCCACCTGGATTTACCTGCAGCACTCCAACCAAGGTGTGTCGACTTCGCAAATCCCTATATGGCCTTTGTCAAGCACCGCGACAGTGGTTCGCAAAATTGTCTTCCAAGTTGCGCGAGTATGGTTTTGTCCACTCATATGCGGATTATTCCTTATTCACTTATCGAAAGGGAGCTACATTTCTCGCCCTCCTCGTGTATGTTGATGATATGGTCCTCGCCGGTAATGACAGTGCAGCATGTCGTGAGTTCAAGGACTACTTGCATACATGCTTTAGCATCAAAGACCTTGGGCCTTTGAAATATTTTCTTGGGATAGAGGTAGCTCGTGGCCCAAATGGTCTCTTTCTCAGCCAGCGCAAATACGCTCTTGAAATTGTTGATGAGTGTGGTCTGTTAGGTGCCAAAGCCAGCTCTTCTCCCATGGAGGAAAATCACAAACTCGCCCTGGCTACTGGACCATTTGTGGCTAATGCTGGACAATATCGACGTCTCATCGGCTGCTTGATTTACCTAACCATCACTCGGCCAGACCTATGTTATGCAGTTCACCTACTCTCTCAATTTATGCAAGCTCCGCGAGAGGAACACATGGCTGCTGCATTTCGTGTACTTCGTTGTGTCAAAGGCACCCCGGATTGTGGAGTTGTCCTTCGGGCCCAAGGAGATCTCACTCTGGTTGGTTATTGTGACTCTGACTGGGGCGCATGTCCCCTCACCCGACGTTCGCTGACTGGGTATTTGATGACCCTCGGCGGTTCACCCATTTCATGAAAAACAAAGAAACAAACTATTGTCTCTCGATCATCTGCAGAGGCCGAGTATCGTTCTATGGCCGCAGCTACAAGTGAGTTAGTATGGCTGAAATCTCTTCTCGCCTCCCTTGGGATCTTTCACCCACAACCTATGCACTTGTTCTGCGGTAGCCGGGCTGCCCTTCATATCGCCAACAACCCAGTTTTTCATGAACGAACAAAACACATAGAGATTGACTGTCATTTTGTTCGGGAACGCTTGCATTCTGGCGACTTGGCACTGTCTTATATAGCATCCAAGATACAGCCTGCGGATATCTTCACCAAGGCACTTGGGACAAAGCATTTTCAGTATCTACGAAGTAAGTTGGGCATGGGGAATTTACATGCACCAACTTGAGGAGGAGTGTTAACGGAAGTTATATCATATTAGGAAATTAGTGTTTGGGATCTTCAGGAATTTGTAATTAATTATGGTTAGGCAATCTTTTAGATAGAAATTGTATTTTATTGTATTTCTAAATTATGCAGCTTAGGTGTTAAGCAATAGCAGGCTAGGGTTGTATATAAGCTTTGGGCATGAACGATTATGGAAAAAAAAAGGCAGTAGGCGATTTGCCTCAAAACTTTTTCAAACAAATTTCAGTTTTAGCATCGTCATACTGCTTATTTTCACGCTCGGGTCAAGCGACGCCGCAAGAAGAACACTACTAAAGAGATGCGAGAAGCAAATGGCGAGCTCCACTCGGGGCAAGCTGTGGTGCAACAGGTTAACATTGACTATTTTGAAGTCAAACAACCCTCCTGTTCATGAGATGGCATTCCCAGAGCTACATGGATGTGTTTCCGAAGAAGATGCAGTAAAATTGATAAAACCGTTCACCAGAATTGAAGTGGAGAATGACCTGAAGCAGATGGCACCTACAAAGGCTCCGCGCCCAAATGTCAAAAATGTCGGAGATTATGACTCAGAGAGTGAAGGCAGCGATGGGGAGCGGTCGTTTAATCATTGGTAGTTCTTGGCCCAAGGGGTGTTACAACCCATGGTTTGGGCAAAAAATATGTATATCACAAATACTTCATATATATATATATGATGATAGTAATTACCAAACACAAAGCGGTGCAGCCGGGTGGTTTCAGTGCATCATCCTGGCCTCCTGTGACGTATGACGTCACGTGTTCGAATCTCAACATGCATTATCTTTTTTGTTTTCTAAAACTCTTTGGCCACCTAGTTCCCCCTCCCCACAAAATTTCTAAAGCAACATAAACCCAAATTTGAGGTAAATAATTATACCCTTTTTGCAAACTATTATGTTTAATTTAATAATTTTAGTCTAATTTGTGTTCAACAATTGGTGCATTTAGTGACTTAGTCTCATGAATTCATGTTTAATTCCTTTTGTTTTTAAAATGTTTTGCCACTTAATTTCCTACGTACCTAATTTCCAAGGCATCCTAAAGTCAAATTGAGGTTATAAATTCTTGAATCTAGCTCATAATTATTCTCTTTTGCAAATTGTTATATGTTTAATTTATTGATTTCAGTCAAACTCGTGTTAAATAATTGGTGGATCTAATGATTTACTTCTATGAATTAATGAACTAGCATTGTTAGTTGAAAACTTAGGGTAATTTGGTTGGTTATTGCCCGTTGGAAGCAATTGGTTGGTCAATTAAATTTGAATTGGTATGCGCTTGATTCAAGTAACCTAAGAAATTTTGTTTGTTAATTAATTTTGAATCCTTATGCTCTTGATTTTTAAAAGGTCGTGTATAGAGGATTGATATCTTATGTTGAAGTTTCTCTTACGATGCCCAGTCACTCAGTCTTGCCATTAGACAACTAAGCATTCGTTCTCTTATTAGTGTTCTGATGCATGATATTAACTTATGAGTCTTTAGCCTTTAATCATATACTTCCTTCACAGTATGCTACCGCTGGATTATAAGGATACTTCCATTTGCTCGTTATGCAGTCCCACTTTTGCCTGGTTTTCTTCAAGGTAATCTGCATTTAGCATCATTAAGTAACGCACAGCGTTTAGTATTTAGTTGCTTCGAGCAGGGACGTACGCAAAGAATCATAAGGGGAGAGCATTTCTTGGAGTGTCTCACAGATCAAAACTTACTTTGTTCCTCTGGTGGATGCGCAGTGATCCTGAAAATTTTTGACATGTTCTGCACCTCTGAGCTATTGCATTTTTAAGTGCCTTCCCATGTTCATAGCATGGGATTTCTTAGTCTTTCTGGTCGATATCACACATTGCTCCTTTCTAGTTCTGTGGATCTTGTATAAGTTTTTGATTTTGGTCGATCACTTCCATGAGTGAGGCCTCATTCTGAGGATATGTTCCTTGACTACAGTGAAAATTTTGTGGAAGTTCTCACGGAAGTTGGTGTCCATGCAGAAGTGGTCCCGTATGAAGAAAAATTTCGGATTTGTTTGTCCAGGTATGAGAAATTTGTGCTTTGTGAACTGTCAACACATGATGTTAAGCTTTATAATGTTTCACGGTACTCTGCATATATGAGCATGGTTGCCTTAAATCCTTACTTCCATCTCTTTGCTCAACTGACGCTAATTTGTGAGTACGTGACAGCTCCAACCTACCGTAATGGTCTCGTGTCAAGTGGAACTCTATGTGTTTGTTTTATCAGCTTGCTTCGCCTACTTTTGGATAGTCCACAGACATCGGACGAAGAAAGCAATGAACTCCAGGACTGTAGACCTAACAAAAACAGACCCATAAGCTTATTATCCGACCATGCCTAATGCATAGTTGTAGATACAAAACAAAACTAAACACACAAACCCAGATTAACTCCAGAATCTAATAACCCATAGTCCATACCAGACTTGAAATTTGCCTCCGCAGTGTTAAATGCATTTCCTGACAAGCGCATTAGACAAACTCATATTACAAACTGTCATAACAAAGCTTTTTTTGTGGATCTGTCCTAAACTCTCCCTCGTGAACTCTTATTTACAGACTTCACCAAGCTCTGCGTTTAAATGATGTTCAGTGAACGAGTTGAATTACTATTCGTTATCAGAGTAATTTTTACTTTGTGCCTGATAGAACAAAGTGTTGTCTCAAAGACTACAGCAAATCAACTAAACAGTCGTTGTCAGAAAGGCAGGATTACTTGCATATAGTTATGATCTAGGAAAACAGTCTCAAATTGATTCATATTATTATATCTCATGATAATTGTGCATATAATATTGTGTAACATATAAGGTAAAATATCAATGGAAGACCCTAGGCATAATGTTGAACAGAATGAAAACCTTCCACCGCTTGCATTGGTAGCATAGCTCCTGTTAATGGTGGTAAGAGGAAGGTTAGCCATTGATCTCAGCTTTCCGAGTCTGAGGTGCTTATATGTTCTGTTTTTCTGGATGATGTTGTTTTAACTGGTCTCCAATTCCATAAATAGCTGGCAAAAATTTTAGTTCCGGTTGGAATTAAATCAGACAAGTCTAAACTCCGAAGGAAATATTTTGCCCAATGCCCAAGTTTTTTAGGTCGAACAAATCAAGGAGCCTCAGTTCCTGTCACGTAAAGTTATGATATCTGCAAAGGCTGCCTCAAATTTCTTAGATTGTTGTATCCCAGATTATATCGGTGGACTCTGCAAAATTAAAGCCGGACCACACTGAGAGTTGTTGTTGTTGTTGTTGAATCCCACATTATAAATGGTATGAAGTCACCAGCTAGCTGAACATGTAAAGTTTCATTTATTTTTATTTTTTTTGAATAAGATTATGCATGCACACAGCCTATAGAGAATGGAACCTTAATTTCTTCTGTGAAAACCGAACACTCTCCCACTAGACTTTCTCTTCCGTTTAGGTTTATTTTTAAAATAAGCTGCTGTTTACTTGGGCCTGACATTGAAGTGCATGAATTTTTTCACAAAATAAAATGCAAGTAAAAATTCCCGCAGAAAAGGAAGCGGTTAAGAAACGGTTCTCTGGTGAAAATGAAACAAAAGCTTCTCCAGTTTCTCTCCTTTGCAGATAACTTCAAATTATGGGAGATTTCTCTGCACAAAAATGCCTTCAAACCCTATTTCTTCCTCTCCTTCTCTTCCTATCACCTACTTTCTTTACCCGCTCTACCCAATTGCAGAACTTCCCTTCTCCGCCTCACATACTTTCAGGTCTGTTTCTCTCTCCTCCTCACATATGGTCAAATTTCTTATTGTCATATGATCAAACAGTTGGTGTTTATGAGTCTTTACTCGCTGCATTTTGGAATAGAACCGTTACTTCTGGTTCTCTTTTTTGACAAAATTTGGGCATTGTGTTGAGCAGCTGAACCCTTGAGCAAATCTTCAAAAAGGCTAGGGAAACCTCTGATTGGAGATGATGGAATTATCTATGCTTGTTCTGGAAGATTCTTCAATGCTTTCACAAGTAATGGGTCAATGGCATGGAGTATACACCTGACTTATACTTGCAATGGTAGCATAGCCCCTGTTTACGGTGGTAAAAGGAAGGTCAGCCATTGATCATAGCTTTTCCAGTTCAGATGATTCTATATTCTGTTGCCTTTGATCTTATTATTTTAAATCCATATCAGATGAGTACTAGTAATTCAGAAGATGACAATATTTTTCAGACTTGGGCATGTAGACAGTAGTTTGTCCATCACTTTTCTAGAAGTTAGCATCTTTTAGTAGGCCCTTAAACCATAAGAACCAAGCTTTATCTCGGTTTTTCCCACCAGCTCTCGAGGGCTTCCTGATTTGGCTATTTGCATGTCAAATTGCAAGTTACTTTGCACTTTGATCATCATTTTCTAGGAGAAACTCGACCAGTTAAGGGAAGTTGTTTGCACTTGGCAGGTGTACATCGTTGCAGAAAATAGAGTTTTAATGATTAACTCTTTGAACATGGGAACTCCTGAACCTGCTGTAGAACTTTTCTTTGGAAATGAATCGGCTGAGGAAAGATCAGATGAAATCATTGGACTTTCTGCAAATATGTTAACGTCTTCTGTCTACATGAACATAAGAAATAAGGGACTCTTTGCATATTCCTTGAGAGGGAAACTACGTTGGAGTGTTGCGCCAGTGCTTAATCAATCTGGATATCGTCAAGGTTGCAGAGAAAGTGCTTCAAACTGTTACTTTGTGTCAACCCCTGTCATTGATCACTGTGAGGCTAGTATTTATGTAAGCTTCCGATTTTGTAATGTCTCATTTTACTTGCTGAGTAATTTTATAATTTATGGCTCTAAGTCATAATTTAGGTTCTATGTTATGATGTAGATATGTGAAATTTTGTGAAACACTGCATTTTCTAGACTTTCGTATTCCTATGTTTCGCCTCTTGCAGATTTCAACTAATCAAGGCGAATTGTATTCTATATCAACTCGTCGGCCTCATTTCAAATGGACCCAAGATTTGAGTTCATTCGACAGGGCGTTCAGAGCAACCCCTGGAAATAGTGGCCGCCTGTATGTTATAGTACCTGCTAAAACCCTTGTACTTGGCTTAGATGTTTACACAGGAGATGTTTTGTGGCAGAGAAATATTGGACCATTAAGTTCGGCAGAACATTCACCAGCAGCTGATTCCAATGGTATGTCCTCACTCCTGGTGAATGTTTTCTTTATTGGGTGCAGACTACAAGTGATTATTGAAGCTGCTTAGATCCTTTTATTGACTACAATTTGACTATAGAGCCACTTGAATTTATTCTCTCTCCTAGTCTTCTAAGGTGTCTAAGAATTGCCAAAAAATCATATTTGTTTTCATTTATGCTCACCTGGTGACATCACAGGCTGGATATCTATTGGTTCGCTCGATGGATATCTCTATTCAATTTCTCCAATGGGTGTCCTTAAGAAGTTTTCTAAGGCATCTCCGAAGGACTCTGTTGTTCAAGTCAGTCCAGTTCTTGATTGCTCCGGATATGGGGTGTATATTTCTCAAACAGTGATGGAGGGAAAAAGCAGCCTCATGATTGATGATTATATGTTTGTTTCTGCTATGCAACCTAAGAATGTAGTGTTTTCTTTGTTGGTTCCAGCAATTGAAACTTTCTATTGGTCTGAGATTTATCCTGGTATATTCTGTTTTTAGATTCATTCTCCTGGTCATTTTCTTTAGGCATTATTTGATTTACCTCACTGAATCTCAGCTGATTGTGTTAGGTCAATTTTCATCGAACTTATCGCAAGGCTTGAAGAATTTTCTTCTGGATGAGGAGATTGTTCTGGCTTTTATTGCTGCAGCAGGTAAGATGCTGTTAATGGCGCTTACTTAATATCTGCTGATGCACTATTTCTTTGTATCGGACATGATACCACCAACTTTTCTCTTGCCAAAATTATAAGAATCTTAACATAAGTGACTATGGAAGACCTGCTTAATACACACTCTCTTGTTGTACTTGACCTTGTCAAGACTGACCTGTAACCAATTATCTGATCTCAATTATCCAAACCAAGACCCAAAATAAGGCAGACTTGGCAAGCTTATCAGACAAATCAATTGGAATGTCAAAGACGGCCAAAACCAAAAATGACCTGAATATACCATCTTGTTCTGACACAATAGAAGACCCAAATAACAATCCAAGTCTGGTGTGGATGAACTGGATTGATTTCCTTTGTAGTCTGAAGCGAAGTAGACATTGTTGTGCATCTTTTTTGGTAACCTTTTGTTTGAAAGCTCCAGGATCACCTTGTATTGGTTGGGTCCATTCCATTTTCTGCTGTAGTGGCTCTCCTAACAGTATTGAGTTTTTCTGTTGTAAATGTGATGCAGAGATTGGAAACCCTCTTGCATGCCGAAGTACCCGTAATTTCTCCATGAAACTCTCCTTATTTATACTCCTTTTAACCCTTTTAAAAAAAGTGTAATGAGTAATTTATTTTAAATTATATTTTTGCAGGTCAGAAGCTTGCTCTTGGTTGCTCTGAGGTGAGGCCCATTAGTGTAAATGCTTATACAGGCATGTAATCTCCTCCTCATTCTCAGTCTTTTTAGACTAGAACCTGATTATCGTGAACAAGTAATTAAATATGGGTTTTTGAATTCTTGTAGGTAGTGAACGTACAATATTTCTGTTCCTGCTCTTTCAAACTGTTATGCTGGTCATTCTAGCAATTATTGTGCGATTCTGCTGCCTGTTTTGGAGCAAGCGCAAACTCCAAAAGCAAGATCTAGGAAAATTTCTCGAAAAGCGAGTAAGATTCCTGTTATCTCTTCAACATCTAATTATGTGATCAAGCAAGTAAACTCACACTTAGGTAAGCCAGACTAATCATTTGACCGCCAACAATAGATGACAGAAGAAGATAGTCTCCAATATCCGCTGGCGCTTTATCTCACATATTCTATGAGAATTTTAATGTTTCGGGAATTCTGGGATAATCATGATTGGTTTGGTTTGGTTTAGTGTTCGGAAGTTATGGTTTTAAGATTGATGTTATGACGAATTGCCAATGGTGCCCAGCTCTCACAATCCTCGTAGCTTGCAGCGTTCACTTTGGCTTAAGAAGAAAGAGTTTGATCAGACAATTTCAGAGCTTGAGCACAAGGCTGCAGACGAAGCAACCACCAACGACATTGTTGAAAAACTGAGTGATTTACTAAAAGAAAGGGAAGACCTAGAGAGGAAACTCTCCACAAGCTACAGCTTAGGAAGGGACAGCACTGATTTGCCCCCAAAGTCTGTAATTCCACTATATGATCGGAGAACAAGGAGCTATTCATTCCTGGATTCAAAGAGGGAGACTGTTACAATATTTCACACTCTCACTGGTTCTTCTTCAGATGATGAAAGAAGCAGCCAAGAAACAGATTTTGAGCAGTATTTGAGGAGAGAGATCGAGTTGGCAGTGAAGGCGAAAGCAAAAGGAAAAGCAAAGGTGAATGAACCAAGGGAAATAGTGAGCTGTAGCTGTAGTGATGAAGATGGTATGGAAGATTTTTATGGTACGTCTTCAGCAACAAGTTCAACTTCAGGGTCTCCAAGCCGTTATCTGAGTGGTAAGCAGAGGAAATTGAGCATTTGTTGAAGAGGAGGAGGTCCTTATCTTCAGCTTATTAACTCTATTCTCTTTCTTTTTTTCCTCTCTTTTTTTTGGGGGGGGGGGGGGGGGGGGGGGGGGGTGGGGGGAGAACGGGTTGTTTAAGCAGTCTCATCATACATGGCATCCTCATAGGGTAAGTATGGGAAGCTTAGGTAAAAATGTGCAGTCATGGACCAAAGTTCCAGTCTGTTTTTGTGCGTTGAAGCTATTTGAATGGAGTTACATATCCCATGTGGTCATACGGTTGACGTAACGAACAGGTCGTCATGTTAATTTAGAAAGATAAAGAGTATATTCAATGCACCTCATGGTGACCAAAAAAGAACGTCGACCAAGTAGCCACCCCTAAATCTCTCAACTTTCTTATTTGATACCCACCTCTTTGTACTAATTGATGAACAGGCAAAAAGTCAACTAAAACATCACCCAATTCAGACCTGATTCATCAAAACGATCCATCTATCATTCCCCCGTCATTCATAAGTCTTTCCACCAATTTTTCCGTGCCAGTGGCATAGGTACCCATCAAATGTAAGACTTTGCAAGTGGGATCACCTAACTTGCAAAACTACTCCGACATACAAAAGATCTTGCTAAAGCCAAAGCAAAGTCGTCAAAATAAAGCCAAACTAGCTTAGGAAAGGCCAGGAGCTTTCACAGCGGCCAATTTGATTCCCCACATCTTCCAACAAATTGCAATGAGTCGTCCCCGAGCCACTTTAAAAGTGCAATTTCGATTTTCAAGCCACAATTGGATGCTGCTTGAACGTATGGGCAAGAGAGACATCAAGAGTTCAACTTTAAGGCGAAGAAACTCAATCATCTCCAAACCAATGATACAAACAATTTAGACAAGTAAATAATGTGGTAAAGCTAAATCCCTCCTAGAAAATCAAAAAAGAAAAAAGGAACACGAGGGGTCACGACTACGAATCATGATCTAGATCCCTGCAATTAATAGAAGACTACACAGCCGATTACTCCCAGCAAAAGGCAGATCCACTACTCCACACGGACCTCTTCCTAAAACCTTCAACAGAGGCTCCGTGTTTACAAACTACATTTCAAACCTGCTAATACACACTACGGGATTTACCCACAAAGAAAAGTTGGTAGAGAGAGAGATGATCAATGGGGGTACAGTCAGATTAAAGCTCTAACCGGGTGAACGACGAGAGACATCATGTAGTTAGGAACTTCCATAGCTTTTTCCCTATTGAAGCTTCACCTGGATGCTCGACCTCCTCATCCTCTTCCTCATCACCATCATCATCCTCACCAACACTGTGGTCCACTTGAGAACCATTCCTATCTGGAGTTCCATTTACCTCTTCACTCAACACCGTACGAGCAATAGCCTTCTTGGGAATCGGAGTACTGTACTCCGGTTCCCTTCCATCCTCCTCAGCCTCAGCCTGCCAAACGTTGCAATCAAGATATGAGTCTGAAAATCTACGAACCATAGGCACAAGATGGTCACACTTTGGGCATAGTTCAACCCCAAAAGGGTATTATATAGAAACCCATAATAATTTTGATCATCTAGCCATTTTCAACGAGTTATTAGATTAAGCCAAGGGGAGGAAAGAATATGTTGGTAAAGCGCTGCACACTAAACCCCCATGATAATTTTGATTATCTAGCCATTTTCAACGAGCTATTAGATTGAGCGAAGGAGAGAGGAAAGAATTTGGTAAAGGGACCCCCAAGACTATCCCTAAGCTATTCAACCAAAAAAGGGTGACGTGGTCCTATGTATCTGAAGTGGAGCAACCCAATAAAACTGGCAATAAGATTACACCATTTCTTTAATGTATCAGTCCCCTGCTAGTGAACCAAAGCATGTACACCAACATCAATCAAAATTCCCCCCCCCCCCCGGCCCTCCACAGCATGAATGAAGACAAGGTAGCTTAGATATCAGCATGCATTATTCAATACTCTTAAAAGTTGTCACCTGCATTAAGTTCACACTTCCACCATCATCACTAGCAACTGCTGCTGAGTGTGAAGGTACTGGTATAGAACTTCCTCCTAGAGCCTCCCTTCCACCATCTACTACACTTTTCATTCTTCTGGAGGTTTTAGCGGCTGCAGGTCTGGCCACGCTGCATCAAACACAAAGCAGTTTCAGAAAAGCCCTAGGATAACACTGGCACAGATCATGTTGATTACAAGCTCCACTGCTGCCAGAAGAGTTATCAAAAGAAAGACGCCACCATAGAGTCTCATTCTCCAGGTTACTCACTCAACATAAAATCCACATCCAGAACTACCTCCTCATCCACCCAACCACCCCCAAACCCCCAACAAAAATGAATTAAAAAAAGATCAATCAGGAAACCACTTAAGAAGAAAAAGGAAAGCTATGAAAAAGGTCGCTGGTCTATTGGTGGGGATCAAACCATGAGATCCCAAAAAGTTTTGGGTTCAGAATATGAACGTAGCCTTCACCAACAATTGGAAACCACAATGAAAAAACAGATTCTGAAAAAGCTTTGCACACTAAAGGCAAATTGTATTTTCTTTCCCACTTTCACTGTAGTTACCCAAGTTGCTGGAGAGGCCTTTCAATCACACTCAAAAGTCAAAATCCCATGAATATCACCTGAAATGCAGAATCATAATGTGTAATACTTACTTCCTTGATGTCCGAAGGTTATATCGTTTCTCAACTGGCCCTTGCGCAGCAGCAGCAACTTTTCGCCGCCTTGTCCTGGGCCCACCAGCCACAATACTATCAGAACGTCCTTCACTCTCACCATCATCATGCTCAGACGCTGTAGTTTGTGAAGCGTGTAGGCGACCACGTTTCCTTCCCTTTCCTCTGTTGTCTTTGTCTGCAATGCTGGATGCCTCCCGACCTTCGTCAACCATGCGTGTAGAATCTTCAGCATCACCTTTCGAAGGCTCTATATTATCCTGTTCTGCAGAATCTCCGATTATGTTCTTCGCTTCTTCCACCACCGCCTTCACAGAGCATGTCCTATTAACCCTGCGCCTTGATTGATCATTCAAATCAGAATGCTGGGCAGCTACAGGCTCTTTGCCGCCGTGGGTGTCGCCCCACCCGCCAACCGATGGATCTTGACAACCTTCCAACTCCCTAGCACTGTCATCAGTCTGTGCCCTCTGGACATCAAATGAATCACTTACCACCCTATTCAATAATTCTTGAACTTCTTCAGCAACACCGCATCTATCTGAGGCAGGTTCCACATTAGCATCCTTGTCTACTTGACCGACCTCTCCAGGATGATGCTTTATTGCAGCTTGCTCCACTTTTATAGGGGACAATTTAAGTATCTTTTCTGCACATTTACGCATCAACCAAGACACAGATTTCCCTGATCTAGGAGTTTCCATATTTCCTGGAACAGGTGATGTCTCAGCATTCCTCTGTCCAGATGGATTGAGACTCTCCTTGACACTACGTCTCATATAATCTTCAGCCAGCTTTGGCAATGGAAGGATCTCTCTCTTCTCCATATCACGTAAATATTGAAGATCCGAGAGCATAAATTCACGGGTCATCTCGCCACATTGCTCACAAATTTTAAGTCGCTCCACAAAAGCAATGAACTGCTCCCTCTCTTTTACAAGCTCCTCTCTCTGGTCCTTCAATTTGCTGCTAAGGACAACAAGCTCATCAATATCCTTCTGTATTTCAAGCCTACGCACTTCCAACTCTTTCCTATTTGCAGAGACTTCCTCTGCTTGTTTCACAACCCTCTGTCTCTCCTCTTTCATCTCTAGCATTCCTCTTTCAGCCACTTCTTTTAAGTAATTTATGTTATTCTGTTCACTTTCTTTCTTTTCTTCAAACAATTTCTCCCTTTCAAAAAGGTTTTTTTCCTTTTCTTCAAACTTCTTTCTCATTTCAATCTCAAGATCTCTTCTCCGCTGCTCCAAAGCATCAAGCATTTGCCTCCTTTCAGTCTGTTCTTTCTCTGACAGCAGCGACTTTTCATGCTCCATAAAGGCCGCAAACGATTCTTTCTCCAATCTAAGAGCTTCCAACTCACTTTCTATCTTCTTCTGAGCAGCCAGGCTCTCATTCTTTAACCTTTCCTCCTCTGAATGCCTCCATTTTTCCCATTTCTCTTTCTCCTCCTCTATTTTCTTCAACTCTCTCTCAACTTCCGCCCTTTTCTCATCAAGAACTTCCCACTCCTTCTCAAAGGACATCCTTTCTTGTTTCAACTCAGCAGCTTCTTTCAAAACTGCTTCCTTCTGTGATCTGCATTGATCTAGCTCTCGTTTCAGCTCTGACTTGAGACGTGAGTGCTCCGATCTCTCTTCTTCAGTCAATTGAAGAGCCTCCTTCTTTTGTTGTATCTTATGCAGCTCTTCCTCATTGGCAGCTCTAATTTGTACGAGTTCTTCCTTGAGCTTCTCTAGCTCTGCTCTATCAATCAGCATCTGCTTCTTTTCTTTCTCCACTTGCTTCTTCTCATCCTTAATGCACTTTTCTTTTTCCTTCAACAGTTTTGATTTAGATTCCAAGTCATTTTCTTTCTCTTTACACTTCTCTAGTTTCTTCTCCAATGCCTGTTCACGTTTTGTGATCTTCTCTTCCATGTGATTCAGTTCAGTTTCTCTTTTCTCTAATTCCATAACCTTGTTCTTCAACTCTTCCTCAAGAGATCTCCTCTTCTGATCCATCTCAAGTTCAAGTTCCTGCTGCTTTTTATCCATCTGAGCTTTGTGTTCATCAAGAAGTTTCTGGATCTCATTCTGCAGATGTAAACAATGAAGACCACATTAGAACTTCAGTAGAACACTTACAAACAATTAAAAATCATCCACAAACACAGCAACAAGCCTCACTTTTTCCCTTTCATCAAGCTGCTTTTCACGTAGAAGTAATTCCTTCTCTTTCGTCTCAAGCCTCTGTTTCATTAAATCAGCTTCCTAAAAAAAACAAAGATAACCAATTAGATCGCCAGGCCAAACTCATACTAAATTTGCAAAAACATGTAATTTCGTTTGGCACATTTACCTTTTCTTTCACAATGAGGTTTGCCAGTCTTTGGCTAGTATCCTCATCTTTCTTCTTCAGATCCATATTAGCTTTGTCGATCTTCTTTTGGGCCTCTTCTAGCTCACTCTCTTTCTGCTTAAAGCTCCTGTCGATCTCATTCACCCTTTCTTCCCTTTGGTTGAGGATTCTTCGAGCTTCACATAATCTTTCTTCCCCTTCTTGTAATTTTCTTTCCCATTCTAGCAAGTCCTCTCTCTGCTTAGACAAGCCAGTTTCATGAGCATCTTTCCTGTCCAAAAAAGGATATTGAATCATCATTTATTTTTATGCATAGAATCAACAAAGACAAACATTCAAGGATATGACCCAACTATGAAACATAAAGCTCGTACTCTGAGTTGAAAGACAAACGCTCCCTTCGAAGAGCACTTTCTCGAACTTCCAAATCTTGCAATTTTCTGTCTGTCTCTGAGCTCTTTCTGCTTGCTTCAGCAAACTTAGCATCAGCTGCACGCAGCTTTCCTTCAACCTCTAGAGATTTCTCTTCAATGCTGGCTGCCAAAGCATTTGCTTCAGCCAACTTTGAATCAGCTGTAAATTTAATTTCAGCATATTCTGATCTCATTTCTCGCAAGGCCTTCTCCAGCTGCACAAACCAGCATTCCCATCAAGAGCAGTTAATAGCACATCTGGATCCAATAATAGGAACAAAGTGTTCACTAACTCACTGAAAAACCATTGTCATATTCATATCCATCGTAAAATACTAAAAGTGCAACAGATATTCAGTAGATATGTGTTTAAAATAGCCAACATAGTCATGAAAAACAGTTGTATATATGCTCTGAAGCACACCAAAAAAAAAAAAAAATCTGAAGGACTACTAAAATTGTGTATTAAGAGAACTCACAACTGAAGGATCTAAACACACTGCAAATAAATAGATGCACAAGGTATCTGATGCAGTAAGTTGAATGATTAAGCAAATGACATAGCACATATCTCCAACCAGAAAGCAGATTTCTTACATCAAGAACGCACTGTTTCTCCACGCCCAAGGCCTTCCTCAGATTCTCTTCTCTCTTCTCCAGATCAGCCACTGCAATCAGATGTGCTGTCTGCTCGCGTTTTAATGCTTCCTTAGACTCTGCCAGTGCTTGCTGAAGATCTTCATATTTAGATCCCAATTCCTTCTTCTCAATCAACAGAAGCCCCATATTGTATTGGTACTCAAACAGCTACAAAAATTAACAGACAACTATTACTAGAAGCAGGCAAGCATTCACTGTTTGACCTTCGAATCCAAAGTGAACATTAAAAAATTTAAAACAAGCTAACAAGGTATAATAAAAAAACAATGAAGCAAATCATTGTTTAACATCAATCTGACAGACTCCTAATTCTCTCCAGTATTCTCACCTCATAAGGTGCTGTAAATAGTTCACACTTCACAGTAAGCTATGAATCAAAGCCACCCAGTCCCCCTTCTCCCCCCCCCCCCCCCCCCCCCCCCCCCCCAAAACACCAAAAAAAAAAAGCAAAAAATTTCTGCCACACATTTGCTTAAAAGTGGTTGTAAATCCTAACTTTTGTGACAACCCCCCCCCCCAAAAAAAAACTAACCAACTTCGCAAACTTCAACCAGCTACTTCACATTCTCAATTGAAGTTCAGCGCATTTATCAAAACATATGCAGCACAGCCTGTGAAGAGTAGGTCCCAAAACGATTTTGATCAATGAACACATTGACACATCACTGAAGAATACTTCTGCATTTTATCCTGTCTTGCTCAACGCAAATTAAGCAATGGGGCAAACATGTGCAACAATTGCAAAGCTGGGACCAGGGTCAGGATGAAAAGGATGAGTTGAGAGGAAAAGAAGAACACTGAAGCATCCAAAGAGGAAGGCAGAAGCCAAAGAAACATGCGAAAGAACAAGAGGGGAAAACTTTGGCCAATACATACTGCAGCAAACTATTGCAAAAAAAATCTCCCAGAGTGGATAATAATGTCCTATTATGTGCACTGATCTTCTTCAATTATTATCTCACATTATCTCACATAATCACATGAAGAAAATATTTCTCCCATTTTCCATCCAAAACCGCTGCTAGACACCAGCATACTATCATCCAAGCAATGTAATCACAAATAATATATTCTTAAGCAACACTATTATCAATTTTCCTTCATTTTCCTTTAATCATGCTGTCATTTGTCATGTGCCTCAAGGATTTCTAACTTCATCCCTCCCCACTTATTCCTTTGACTAAGAAAATATGAACGTTCTACGGTTCTAGCAAGTAGCAATAGCCAATGGCCTAGGCATGCACTTCAGATTATCAGCTAGAAAGCCTAAAATGATAACTGATAAGTAAGCCACAAAAAATGCTTCAATAAGCCAACAATAAAATTACATTTCAATGGACATTATTTGAACCATAACTACATAAAGATACACAACAGCACCAAGTAGGAAATTGTAGCTAATATCTACCCAATCCAATGCAACATCCATTGCTAAACTAACTTAATTGCCCAAATCCTAAGTGAAGACAATGTGAACCACCTATCAATGCTCAGCACTCCAGCAATAAACCCGACATCATTCCTTCAAAATACCGCACAAAAAACAAGACAGATCAATAACAGACCCCAAAAACTATAAAACACAGGCATCAAATAAACAGTACCACAGAACCCAGATGAAAGAACACAAATTTACCTAAACCCGTAGAACTGAACCCCACATCACCTAAAACATCCAAGTCAAAAGAAAGTCAAACAAGCCCAGCATTGAACTCTCTTACTCTCTCACAACAAATCAAAACATTCATTACTCACAACAGTCCACAAAGGCACCAACGTCAAACGAGAATTTACGTCAAAAACACGGAAATTGACCCCCAAAGTGGCCCACTTAAAAACAGAGGAAAATGAAATTAACGAGCTAAGAAGCATAACAATAACCTCATTTTCAAGCTTAGCTACTTTGGCCGCTAAATCTTCAACGTCACTCTCATTCCCAGCCTCTGCACCTCCATTTTCATACCCATCAGCAATTCTAAGGCTAGAATTGGAATTACCCACGGGGGTTTTCTGATTCTCACGCCTGGGGGTGAGAGACCAGCCCGAAAACATCTTCTTCTGAGGAGTAAGCATGGATTCAACTCAAATTCAGCCTTCAAGCAGCAGCAGATCGAAGACCCAACTTTGAAATCAGGATCTGAGACCCAGGTATTGTGAAAACCAAACCCTAACCCTAGAAATTCGAAATCAGGGAAACCCCAACACGCCGGACTTGAAATTGGAATTCCCAAATCCCCGCGAAGCTTGAGTTAGGGAAATTGTTTCAAGTCCGACGATAACGTCTACAAACGAACACCTCTCTCTCTCTCTCTCTCTCTCTCTCCACACTTTCTCTATCTACTTTCTCTCTCCAGTTTCTCTCTCTACTCTCTCTCCTTTGCTTTCTAGCAGCCAGCACCTTTTCGTGGTGCGCGGGGTTGATTCACGTTCTCTACTTTATTTCTTTAATATATTTATCTATTTCACTTTTTATTTTAGAAAAGCCCGACAGCAATGAAATTACCATAGCACCCGTAGCTCCTACCTGTCATTGCTGCTGTTGCTAGGGCATTTCCGGGATTCCAACGGCCTGCTTTTTTGTACTGAACATGGGTTTCTAGTAAGTTCTTTCAGAATGACTAAACTACCCTCGGGCGGCTCAAGTGAAAAGACCCCTGGTTGGCAGTGGTGTAGCGTCTAAATTAGTGGAAAAGTGAAGGGTCTTTTTGTCTTTTGGGGATGATAGAGAGAATATACCAAACTTGAAATGCCAAGGTGTTGATAGGCTGTTAGGAATACGGCAGTAAAAATAAAATTTAAAATTAATACAATTGAAAAAGAAAATATTAATTTTAATTAAATTAAAGTTTGAAAATGTTAGGTGTAATTATGTAATTAAACATTGGAAAATGAAGTGAGAGAATACAAGCGAAGGAAGACTCCTTGAGGATAAGAAGAACCCACTTTTGTCCATGTCTTTCCTTGCAAGCCCATCATTTTATTCTCTACTTCTTGTTTGGTAGCAATGAAACTAGTAAAGGACAAAGGGGAGGTTTTGTACTTAAGGAGTCGATTGTCCAATTAATGATGCTAGCATTAATTTTTAGGGAATAGAAATGTGGGGATAATTTTATGTATTATTATTGAAGATGTCAAACATAAAAAAAAAGTATTAGATGTGATGGCTCGAAATAATTGGTCATTAATTGCAATTGGTAGATTGTGTATTATGTAAGCATAAGATGATGCAAATTATGGTTTGACAAATGGCATGGATTAGTCATCCATGTTGACAACATTTTTCTGACTCTAATGTTTTGGATGTTCTTGTGTGCTAATGTGGAGTGTCATTGATGTAGACATGCAAAGTTCATGGGTTGAAGAGCATTCCCAACCTACATTTTATGTTTTGAAACTCTGTTCTGTCACATCAGTAAAAGTTTTAATTTTTCGGAACTCACATTCCTTCACTTCTCTAATCCATGGAACTCTAACTTACATAAATTAATAAAATATTTATAATGGACTCACCTAATAATATAAAATCTTTTTTTAATAACCTAAATAATATTTTTTAAGAAGGAAAAAAATAAAAAACATTACAAACTAACAAATAAATGAAGGCACCCAGGGAAGAATGCACTGTAGTGCCTCCCCGCACGAGTGGAACGCAAGTCCTTGGCTACTAATGCTCTAAGTAGTTAAGGGGGGAGAGGTGAGGATTTCAAGAATATATTGTTTCAAACAATATTGTGGGTGTGCAAACATTTGAAATTTAAAGTATGAAAATAACATAAGTAAATTAAGTATTTCTTTAAGTGAAATTTAAAGATAGGATTCAAATCAGACATTTTTATGTAATTGTTAGTTATTTAACATTTTTGTTTTGATGGAAGGAAATGTAAATTATAGACAAAAAAATGATTCACATGTGTTGTATAACAAATTATAAGATAATCGTAATATAATCAAATTATGATCTTAGGAGTTGGATTAAGAAGAGTTTTTATTTTATTTTATTTTATTTTATTATCAATTATGAGGAGCTTTTTGAAGTTATTAAATCATGGGCTTATGTCTTGAATAAGCGTTTTTGATGTCTTTTTTTCTATGTTGTGTAATAACATATACGATGATTGTAGAAAATTAGGGCAATGAAGATCTTTAATTATTTCATATTGTGATGTTTCAAAATAGGTAAGGGGGTTGATGCTTTTACGGAGGGTGTCTAAGTAAGAGTAAGCATCGCAGTATACTAAAATAGTTAGGCATCGCAGTATACTAAGATAGATATATGAAAACGATCATCAAATCCGTCTTTGTCAAGTCCATTTTTATGATCTCAGACATATGACTATTTTTTCAATATGTCATTGATGGTCTTTTTAGAAAGTAAAACTATTGTATTTTTCAATATGTCTTTGATGGTCTTTGAAAGTTAGGTTAAATGATATGATGTGCATTCAAGGTTCAAAAAATGATGAAATTTGTATTTAATTGTATCTTCTAATAAAAAAAATTTAGCATCCCACCCAAATTGATATTCCATAAATCTTATAAACATATTACTAATCAACCTAAGGTACCTATCTTTAAACATAGCGCTAAGTGCACCTTGGTTGAAAGGTTACCTCATCTTACCAAGCATCTCAAACCTCACACTTTGTGGTCACACCTTCCTTTTTTTTAAGGCCTTAAAAAAATTTAAAAAAAAAAAAAAAAACAGATTTTAAGGCATTAGCGTTACTCTTTTAGTTTCTTCTAATATTTTAATTAATTTTCTTTGTATTTTGATATTCGTCTTCCCAGTCTGATATCCCAAAAACTATTAAATCAGATAACTTACTCACCACATAAACCTCAGCATCAATTACAAAATACAAAACTGTTCAAATAAAAGTCATCATTCATAATTGTTAGACAACATTTCCTACTCATACAATTTCTAAATCTCAAAATTTCAAAACTAATAACTCAACCAAGTAACTATATGTATGCATTTCGTGGGCTAGCTTTTTTAATTTCACTGGTGTTGGCATTGATCAACTAAAAATTTATGTCATATGAAGCGCACATAAATCCTAAACATATGTGTTAACAACTAGAATAATATTTACATGTTGTACTACATTTACTTTTGATTTTGTTCTTTTCTCATACATAGTTGTAATTTGTGAACTTTGGCAGGTAAAAATTTGAATAGTTGAAACAAAAAATAAAATTGATATATATAGAGAGAGAGTTATAAGTCAATACTAACCATGAAATTAATAAGGGTAGAAGATGTTGAGATTCAAAATTCAAAGTGAAAATATTGACTTGTCTATTCCCAGTCATCATTGGACGGGAGGAGAGATACTCTCATCAACCATTCCTTTAACTTCGTAGAGCGATGTTCATTTTCACCCATGGTTTGCTACCAATTCAATGAAAGCTCCCTTTTGTGAGACTCGGATGGGAGGGTAGCCGGCTTGACCTAAGGAGAGTAAGGTGACTCTTGTGCTTGTAAATGCAACCTATCCTTTGTGATTGTTTTATGGACTATCCTTTTGTAGTCCAAAAATGTCCCGCAAACATAGAAACTATTTTCCTTCCAATGAGTTTTCCAACAACTTGCTTATATGGGAATTATGTGATTACAACTAGTAGCTGTATGACCTTTTCTGTCTAAATATGTATTCTTTATGATGCAGTAGCTGTCTTCTTGTAAGCTGTGTAGTGGCTGTGCTATGCTTCCTTTTTTTGTAAAGGCGTTGCCCAACTAATATCCGAAAAAAATGGAAATTTTTGAGACTCAAAACTATCGGTCAATAAACTAAATTAAGATTAACTTAAAAGGAGGTTGCTAAAATATGAACTGATAATCTAATAGCAATAAGGTGTGCAATGACACACAGATGGGTTTCCATTCATATGCTGAAGTTGTTATGGGGTCTTTGGACTATGAAGGCCCCCACTCGTGCGAGTTTGGTGAGGACCTCAACGAGCCTTTAAGGCCCAACCCATTAGCACCCCCCCCCCCCCCAACAACCCCAAAAGGCCAGGGGTGAATCAACTTATCATTTTTTTTATTGGGAAATAAAACATAGTCAGAGAATGAAGGGCTGGAGTAATGTCGTGGTCTTAGTAGATGACTATCTGACGAAGTCTAGAGATAAAATTTATTACGAGTTTTAATATGTTTTTTAATTATATTAAGTAATAAAAAAAATTGATGTCGATAATCTAAATTATCGGGGATATTAATATGAATAATTTGACCCGATAAAATTACAGCGAATAATCTGACCTTTGACCATAGTTTTTGTAAGTATACTAGCAAAGCGTTTGGGTAAATTTGACTCGAGCGTGCTCTGATATGAATTTTTTTCAGATTAGATTATTTACAAAAAATAAGATCAAAATTAGATTGTTCGATGTAACTTTCTCATGTCAGAATATTCATGTCGATACCCTTGATAATTCAGATCACTGGAGTCAATTTTTCCTAAGTAATAATATAATTCTGACAAAGAATTATAATAACAAAAATCTACCGTGAGAAATTGGGAACTTTGTTTTCAAATTTATCTAAGAGCAGCAATATAAGCTCAAAATATAAATGATAAATTATACAATAAAATGGCAGTGTTCTCTTTGAATTATATATTTTTTTAAAAAATGTATGCAAATTCATAGTGAGATGTATATGTCTAAATAACTAGCATGAAACAATTTCATAATAATAAATAATTGTATACGATTTAGCCCGCTAAAATGTTAATAAATGTTTTTAACAAAACGAGACTTTATGATAGTTTTTCCTCACAATAACGAGTATAACCTAGCTTAGCTAAAATAACGAGCTGATCCACTAAGCACACAATTTGAAATAAATGAAACATTCAATCTAGGGATGGGGTAACGAGTCGGATATTCATTGGACCAAGCAGACTGGCTCATTAAAGCATATTAACGGGTCAAACTAGGTTGACTTGTTTAATGACCCGTTACTTTTTTTCAACCTACTTATCATGCTAATTTACATGCTACAATTACTTAAACTTATTATCAATGTTTTATATATAATAATAATTATTATATATAATTGTTTTTTACAAGTTTGTTCCATTCTAAAACGGGTAAAAAACAGTTGCCCATAGACCGACCCAACACAACGTAACCGACCCATTTATTCACATAAAAAATCCAATTTGACCCACTTTGTAAAGAGACTAACCATAATCTGATTCAACTCAATCCATTGCTCACCCCTAACTCAATCAATCAGACTATTTTGATGGAAAGCTGATCCCCAGAATTTTTGATCAAAATTTTGACCGAAAAGCAAGGATTTTGATGGTGTGTTAGTTATGCAGGTCTTAATATAATTTTTAATGGACTGCTTTAACGAAAATTTTAATCATAAATTTAGACAGGTATTTTGACGAAAAATGAGGATTTTGACAGGTATAATGACAGACAGTTAGTCCGTCATAATATGATTCGTCATAAATTCTGACCGGTTATTGGGCCGTCAAAATCACTTTGTCATTAATTTTGACGGGTCGCTTGAAAAATCAATTTCGACCAACGATTTTTTTACGGCCATAAATTCGGTCACAAATCCCCCACAGCGTTTTTTTTTTTTTTTGGTACATAGATTATTTCTATCCAATGTTCTTTTTTCAAAAAATGTAGATCAGGTTGATTTTAAGAAAAAAAATTAAAAAAAAAAGAAAAGGGTTGCCTTAAAAAAAAGTGAAAAGCCTAATGAAAATTTTCAAGTACTAACAAAAATTTTCAAGTACTAACAAAAAGTTGTTGTCAAACTTAACCATATGGCTACTGTACTATTAAATATTGATAAGTTTCATTGATTGTCATAATTAAGTAGATCGAAAATGGAATACCTGCATTGTTGTTTCAGTGGAAGGATAGAAGAGGGGGGAGAAGTCACCCTGGATGGGAGACAGATACCTAAGGTAGATAAGTTTAAGTACCTTGGCTCGATTATCCAGTAAAATGGGGACATTGACGAGAATATTAACCAGTGCATAAGAGTGGAGTCTGCCTCAGGAGTGCTGTGTGACAAGAGGGTGCCCTGAGGATTGAAAGGCAAAGTCTATCGGATGGTAGTCAGACCGGCTGTCCTATATGGATCGGAGTGCTGGCATATAAAAAAGACGCAGGTCCAGAGGTTGATGGTAGCTGAGATGAGGATGGTGAGGTGGATGTGTGATTTTACGAGAATGGACAGAGTTAGGAATTGTGTTATCAGGGACTTAGCTAAAGTGGCCCCCATAGAAGAGAAGATGAGGGAATTAAGACTCCGATGGTTCGGCCACGTGAAAAAGGAGAAGTATGGTCGCCCAATGAGGAGGTGTGAGTTGATCGACCTTCCCGGTGGTAAGAGAAGAAGGGGCAGACTGAAGAAGAGTTTGGACGAGGTGATTAGATAGGACTTGAAAGTAGTGGGTTTGACGGAGGACCTGGCTCAGGATAGGAGGTTGTGGCGGAATAGGATTAGAATCTTAGATGGCAGAGAAGCGATTCTGTAGTTGTCAGTAGCTGTAGTGACTTAGTGCTGGTAGGGGTCTGTCGTGCTCGTATGCAGGTTGTGCTTTTGTCTGGGAGTGACGGCAGCTGCTTAACGTGGATTGTTGAGGTACGTTCTTTCAGCTTCTTTCAGCTTCAACTTCTTAGGCACTGATTTTCCTCTTTAAATGCTTCACAAGCACTTTCCTTTATAAAACTTTTTCACAAAATCTTTTTTTTTGGGTCTCTTGGAATCAACCTCTCTATGGGTAGGAATACCGGTAGAAGTAAGGTTGCCTACAGCTGGATCTCCCCAAACCCCACGAAAGCGGGACCCACACTTGGAGGTGGTGGTGGTGGTGTTGTTGTTTCATTGATTGTCATGTATTGACTATATACAAATTATTATTGTCTAATGTTTCTTTTTTCAGAGATGTAGGTCAAGTTAATTTTAAGAAAATGTTTTGAAAAAAAGAAAAGGTGGGGAAAAAATGGAGAAAAGCCTTATGAAAATTTTCAAATAACCAAAAAAATTGTTGAGAAACTATTTATTTATTTGCAGCAGCAACAACAACAATAAAAAAACAGTGTCAAACTCAATTTGCAAGGAGCTCCTTGTTCCAATGATATTCATGCATTTATTTACTTATAAGTGATTCTATATGCTTTTTTAAAAAAAATCTTTCCCTACATAAATTTTATGATGGTAAATAAAAACTGTTTTTTAATCTTCAATAACACTACTTTAGAAGAGTCGGTCTCAAAAAGATTACTCGAAAGATGAGTGCGCCTGATGTGTCATTTGATCAACAAACAAATGGGCACATCACTGAAAGATACTCCTACTTTTTGTTGTTGTCTTATTCAACATGGAAGAAAGCACCGAACGCAGACATCTACAAATGTGGAATTGGAGTAAAGTTGGGGCTCTAAACCCTCGTTTACATAAAATGAAATTTTTCACTAACTTTCATTTTTCTTTTGAAGTTTAACGCCAAAGCTCCTACTAAACAAACGATCAAGCCATATCAGAATGTGCCAACAAAACTTTCATAATTAGTACAACAATTCTAATGAAATTTAAGAATTATAACATTAGAGAGGAAGCATGACAGATGGGTTGAGAGTCAATTAGATCTGGAGAGAGAGAGAGATAAAGAGAGAGCGAAAGGGGGCTAAAAGGAGGCGAGAAAGCCAAAATCCAAAAAGCCCATAACAAATGAAACCCTAAGCCATTTGTTGCGGTTTTGCTTTTTGATACTTTTCCCTCCTAAAATAATGGCCAACAGGTTGGGTTAAAAGGTCAAACCTCTGTCTGATTCCGACCCTCATTATAATTGAATACCCTCATTTTACATGTCATGGTGGATCGTAGGCAAAAAGTTAGACGACATCCTCATTTTTTCGCGGCAGATTAAATAGTTACATGACCCATTGATCAAGTCTAGAGCATATAAATAAAAAGACTAAAGCAAAAGGAATACACTATGGAACATAAGGACTGCAAAACTTTGAAAAGCATCTTCTTCATAAAATCCTATGTATTCAATTAGGGCTTAGCAAAGAAATAAGGTACTTGGTTCTGGACCCGAACCTGGTTCGGACCTGTCGAGTCCATACGCGGACCCAGTTGAACTGAGTCCGGGACTGGTTTCAAAATCTTGTAACCGGTTGCAACCGGGCCCAAAGTCGAGTCCTGAAGAGTTGGAACCGGAACCGAATCCGTTACCTGGTCCAATTAGTTTGTTTTTTTAGTGTCTAAGTTACTTGGTTATCCGTTGAGATCAGGTGTTGTTCTTTGGATGTCGCCATAATTTTCGACTCTACGTTGATATTACTAAATCTCTTTGCTACTGTATAATACTATGGAAAGATGGTATTTTTTTAATGCTTGAATGAATGAAAAGCTATTTATTAGCTAATGAATTGGACTTTAATTCATGGTAAATGTCTAGCTACTACTTTATTAAATTTGATTTTGAAATATCGATTAACTAGCTTGTTGGATATATTGGTTTTCTTATAGAGTCACAACCACAAGCAAAAAACTTAAATGAAATGAAATAAAATAAAATAGAAAAAAATTAGGAACTATGTACCCGGTTCTGGTCCCAATCCCAACCGATTCTGGGACCAGCTCCAAAAGTCCTAGACCTGATTCAATTGAGACCGAGACCGGGTCAAGATTTTTAGAGCCGATTCCATAAAATGGACCGAGTACCCGGTCCCGCTCAACCCTAATTCAAACTATGAATAATAATTTCGCTGTTACATGTATTGATGCTCTTTTCCATAAAAAAATATTTCTTCCATTTCCACCCATAACTAATTGTTATAGTATAAACTTATTCATGAGTCTTCAATCATCAACTTAAACTGTTGGTTGAGTTGGTTCTTGAACATGGTATCAGAGCATTTCTAAGTCAGATGTCTTATGTTCAAATCTGAGTAGCCTCCATATTAATTTATTACGTAAGGCAAAGCGGGTCTTTGCGACATTTACATTTTAAGCTCAGAAAGGGCCTTCGCAAGTGAGGGAGCGTGTTAGAGTATAAACTTATCCGTGGACCTTCAACCATTAGTTTAAACTTTTTGTTGAGTTCGTTCTTGAACGCTAATGACATTCACTAGCATACTATCTTCACAAGATTATAATCCATTAGCATTGGGTTTACGTATGGACTCCTGTTTTATGCAGTAGGTTTATTTCTACTATATACAAGTGTACTTGTCATGGAACAACAAACTAATGGAGGTAAAGTATTTACAACAATTAGCAACATCATCTATAGTGCATTGTAAGTTCATTCACAATTAGCAATTAATGTTGCAATTAATTATCAGTTGGAAAATGTTCTCTCTCCAAAAACCCTAGCTTTTGTGAGAGTCTTCGCCTCCTGCCAGTGAGGCCACTGTTTGATTGGTGATTCCCGCTGTCGCTGTGTGTGGGTTGCAGATGAATGCTGAGCAGTGCCCCCTCATTCTTGTCATTTGCCTCTTGAATCTAGAGCCTACATCCTGCATAACACTGTGTTATCAAAGAAACAACTGCATTGACAATGTCGACTGGGCTTGAAGAGGTGTGGGAAAACCTTACCTTGACAGAGGAGGAAGAAAAGGTGCTCATTGTCGATGACGATGAGGACACCGCAAATGATGAACAGATTACCCTCTGCCTCCTTGGCCGTCTGTATATAGATCTCTCTTTCAATGCTCGTGCCATGAAAACTGTTATGCGTAATGTCTGGCAACCATTGTTATATGTGACCTCGACATGAATCTATTTGTATTCCAGTTCTTCAATCCCTCTGACAAGAAGTATGTATTGAATGAAGGTCCGTCGGCATGTGACGACCATCTTCTGTTGCTTAAACAAATGACAGGGCTAGAAATCCCATCCGAAGTCGTATTCACAACTGCACACTTTTGGGTCAAAGCATACAAAGTTCTTGGTAAGAAGCAAATCTCGTCATTTGCCAAGGTTCTGGCATCTAATATTGATGAATTGGTGAGTTGTGAGGATTCCACCATGAAGGAAATTGATAAGGCATTATGCTTCCGAGTTGACATTGATATTACTAAACCATGAAGATGGGGAGTCCATGTTATGATAGCCGGAAAACCAATATGGATTTAATTCAAGTATGTCAAGTTGCTGGATTTTTGCTATGGATGTGGCAAATTAGGCCACACCTTGAAAGTGTGCAGCGATATTGAAGCAGAGGAATGAGACCCTGGACTGCAATATGGAGCTTGGCTACGAGCCTCACCTATGAAATCCAAGCGAAGAAACATGGAGTCACAGCTTCAGGAGGAAAAGAAACTCTTCTCTACTTTTCATAAGGCGAGTGCAAATCCCTAGGCTCGTGCTAGATTGGTCCTTGACAACCCGACGTTTGTCAAACAGAATGAGGCACCTCTCACGAAGAGTGACAATACCTCACCTGCTCATATGATCACTGAGCCTGGTGAAATTTTAGAAATGGGAGCCGAGGCCTTCAAGCGCAAGCAAAGCGATATACCCTTCCTCAAAGCTACTGACTGCAAAATCAGAATCATCAAAAAAAATTCTGATGCACCTTCATCATTAAACATTCTGGTAGAGGTTTCCATGCAATCCCGTCAAGAGCCCTGAGTGTCTTATGCCTCAACTATTGGGGCCTAGGCGCAGCCCAGACAATTAACGATCTTCATGGTCTTCTGCGAAGATTAGCGCCTTATCTGGTATTTCTTTCGGAGACCAAGAAAAGTGCAGCAGAAATGAAGGAATTACTATGTACCATTGGAGACTGTCAAAGTATTTTTGTCGATGCTCGAGGACGTTCTGGGGGTTTCGGTCTTCTCTAGCTTGATACCGCAATGGTGAATTTGCTCTATTGCTCCATGCACCATATCGACGTGGCTGTTCAATCGGGAGGACAGGATGTGTCTTAGCATTTTAGTGGAATTTATAGATGGCCGGATAGGCACTAGAAGTGGAAAACGTGGGAGCTCATCAATGATCTGAGTACCCAGTCAACATTACCATGGCTTGGGGGGAAACATCAATGAAATATTTTATCATGGCGAGAAAAGAGGAGGTCCTCCAAAAATACAAACCTCGATTGGTAACTTTCGGAACTATTTTATAACACAATGGCCTATTTGATTTGGGATACTCTGGCTATGAATTTACATGGAGCAACTACCAGGAGAATGGTCTTGTTGTTGAGGAGCGCCTTATTCATTTTTGCGCCAACACTGATTGGTCTTTGCTATTCCCTTATGCACATGTGTCGCACGTTAACTCAGATATCTCAGACCACCTACCTATCCTTCTCAAGTGCAACCGGAGCATGGATCATCCAGGCCCAAGGAAAAGGCGTTTTCAATTTGAAAACATGTGGTTCACAGACCCTTCCTGTGAGGAAGTCATTAACTAAGCTTGGTCACAACCTACATGCTTGGATGCTGCAGACAGCTTACTCATGAAAATTGACACATGCGCGGTAGCCCTTTGCAAGTGGAATTTTGAAACTTTCGGCCATGTAGGATGGGAAATTCACAAGTTTGAGGAAAAACCAAAACAGGACTCAGATGCACTAACACGTCGGCAAACCCTTAAGGAAATTCGAGAGTGGAGGCAAAAGGAGCAAATCTTATGGTGGCAAAGGTCTCACCGAGACTATTTACGATATAGTGATGCAAACACTCGATGGTTTCACGCCCGTGTGACAACCAGAAAGGCAAAGAATTATATTACGGGGTTATATGACTCTGCTGGCATTTGGAGAACTAGCACTGAGGAGATCACGAATATCGTCACTACCTATTTCAGTGACCTTTCTACCTCTACATCGCCAACTCTTATAAAGGAGGTGATATCATGTGTGCCGCAACGAGTCACTCGAGAAATGAACAAATCTCTCCTACAACCTTATACTTGTGAAGAGGTAGACGCTGCCCTCAAGCAAATGCACCCCTATAAAGCCTCGGGATCAGACAGTATGAATCCTTTCTTCTTCCAAAAATCTTGGGTTATATTGGAAATGATGTCATGATGGCCGTACTATCCATCCTTAATGGCCATCATATACCCCTGAAACTAAATTACACGTTTGTGCCTCTCATCCCCAAGAAGTCGAAGCCTGAGTTCACCTCTGAGTTTAGACCCATTAGCCTTTGCAATGCAATCTACGAATTAATTACCAAAGTGATTGATAACCATCTAAAGCCGATTTTGCCGCTCATTATTTCGGATTCTCAGAGTGCTTTCACTTATGGACGGTTAATATCGGATAACATTCTTATCACATTTGAGATCATGCATGCAATGAGAGGTGATAATTGTGTGAATGGAACAACGGCGGTTAAACTAGACATAAGAAAGGCCTTTGATCGAGTTGAATGGCCTTTCTCATCGGCCATGATGCTACAATTGGGCTTTCATCTAGATTGGGTCAACCTTATCATGTGTTGTGTTAAAATCGGCTTCTTTCTCTTTGCCTATCAATGGCTACCCTAGGGTTCATATCGTCCCAAGTAGAGGTATTAGGTAGGGCAACCCAATCTCACCTTATCTTTTTCTCTTCTGCTCAGAAGGATCAGCGGGATTCATTAATAAAGTCATGGAAAAATCATCCCTTCGAGGTAACAGGAATTGCGCCCATGCCCCCCTTATCTCCCATCTCCTATTTGTAGATGATACTATCATCTTCTGTGGAGCTGACTCTACGCAAGCTGGTGCTCTCAAGCAAATATTGTACACATACGAGAAAGCTTCGGGGCAAATGGCTAACTTCGCTAAGACTGATGTGATGTTTAGTAAGGGAGTCTCAGCAGAACGACGTCATCAAATCACTCTCCTATTAGACATTAGGGAAGTCCTCTCACATGACAAGTACTTGGGTGCCCCGTTCTTTTGTAGGCCGTTCCCGGAAAAAGCCTTTCTTGTTCCTTATTGAGCACATCAAGAAATGCATATCAGATTGGATGAAGAAATTGGTCTCATGGATGGGAAGGAAGGTGCTGATAAAGGTCGTTGGCCAAGCTATCCTTACCTATATTATGAGTATATTCAAACTTACACATGAGGTGTGTCATTCTCTCCAATCCTCGATCATCCGTTTTTGGTGGGGACACAATCGGGAGGAGCGTAAGATTCACTGGATTAACTCTGCAAAACTTTGCAAATCAAAAGATGATGGAGGGCTTGCATTTCGAGACATGGAGGCCTTTAATGATGCACTCCTTGCCAAGCAAGTATGGAGGCTCATTAAAAACGAACAATCCTTTGTAGCACGTCTGCTGAAGGCTAAGTATTACCCGAACGATAACATCTTTAGCGCTACCCTTGGCACATGACCTAGCTATACATGGAGAAGTCTTCATGGAGCTCGAGATATAATCGTTTGTGGGTCACGATGGATAATAGGAAATGGCCACAACCTGAGCATCTAGGATGATAGGTAGCTGCCTAGGCCTGCCGCTTTCAAATCCATCACCCCACGCTGTGCATCAACTGGCCACTACAAAGTCTGTGACCTCATCAATTATACATTGGGAGGTTGGTGTCAAGAGTTGATTCGAAGCATTTTCTTGCCTTGTGATGCTGATCTTATCCTTAACATACCCCTCTGCTTGTCATGGCCTTCTGATAAATTGGTATGGCACTACAATTCGCAAGAGCTCTTTACGGTTCGATCTGCCTATCACACGATCATCACAGACCATTGCTAGTTGTGCAGGATCGTTCTCAACCTGAGACCCTCAGTTCTGGTGGATGCTATGGGCTTGCAATGTCCCCCTGCACATCAAGATCTTTGGCTGGTGTATATGTATAGGCTCCCTCCCAATGGCCCAACACATCCTCACCAAAATCTTAGGATTTGCTATGTCCTGTAATGTATGTGGCCATGCCAAAGAAACGCCCACTCATGCAGTTTTGGAGCGCCCACTAGCACTTGAAGTATGGAAAGACATTGGCTTGGAAGAGCATTTATAGGCATCACATTACCGTACTCTCGCTGACTGTCTTATAAGAGTTAGCTAGATGCGTAACATGGACTTGCTTGGGGATTTCTTGGCTATCATGTGGGAATGTTGGAATGCCCCAAATCGATTTATTTTTGGTGCACCAGATAAGAATCTCCTCATTCTGGGCAAACGTGCTAAGGCCTTCGTTCATAGCTGTCGCCTACACCGTGAAACATGCTCTACTGCAAGCAATGATAGCCCTCATCCCTCGGCCTGGACTTCTCCTACGCCTGGGTTTGTTAAGCTAAACTTTGACGGTGGCATCTTAGGGGAGGCTTACTCCGAGTGGGGATTTGTTCTTGGGGACCATGAGGGGAATGTCCTATTAGCTAGAGTGGAACACCATTATGGGCATGTTGATTCTAGTACCGAGGAAGCAAGAGCCTGTTTATGTGGACTTCAATATGTCCATACCTACAGCATTCGCAATATCATTATCAAAGGTGACTGCCTCCATATCATCCAACTGCTCAAGACCAAATCGATTCCCGAAACGTTCCTAGGCTTACTTACTAAGGACATTATCGCTTTACTTGTTCATTTTGATTTTTGTTCTTGGTCTTTTGTAAAAAAGCGAGGGTAATAAAGTCGCCTATGATCTCGTTCATTGGCAGCCTATCTGCTTAGGGGGTAGATTATGGCAAACAGATGTCCCTGAGGCTATCATATCTAGGGCCACAGATGACATGTATCGCTATCCGAATGGTACATTAATATAAGCACCCCCTTTTTTCTTTGATTAAAAAAAGATTATAATACTGAACACCAAATCGTGAAACAAAAATATATTTGTTAATCAAAAAAATTTTATTAATTAGAGATGGCTAACTAGGTTTATAACTTTATCGTTCTAGTTCTTATGGGCCTCACCTGAAGCTATTATTGAGAAACGGGGGGAAACACTTTATTAATTTATTATTCATTATTGTCTCTTTGTTCCTTTTTTTAATTTTTCGTTTCTTTTTCTTTTGAATTATGATTATTCCTTCCTTTCAATTCCTTAGATCACCTGCCATAATCCTGATTGAGGGTTAATTTGTTCCTATCCAACTAAGTAAGAAACACGAAGTTAGACATATAAGAAAAATACAGTATTTATTATTACCATTGTCTGATAACAAAATGTATTAAGATCTGATATTAGACATGGCATATTCTTTTGAGTTTATAGTCATTCTATCGTTTGTTTACTAGAAGAAGACTACTTGCATTTGAATTTCTCGACTTATAAAAAAGTGAAATTTATATCTGATAATTATTGTGTCATGCTTTCACATGTGATGATGTCATGTTTATCTATTCATAGGCCCTTAAACTCTATCCCTCTACAAATGCTGCTTTTGTTAAGAGGAGACAACTATTGTAGCAATAGTCTATTAGTCAGTGTCATGGGATGGTTTGCACAGTAGCCCAAATGCACGCTACATTAACAACGATTTTCCAATCTTTCCAAGTTTGCTAGTAAGCATCATCGAAAAGGCACTTCGAGTTGGGCTTAGAAAGTTAACGCAAATTAACAAAGAGAACAGAGAACATGCACGACAGTTCATTTATGAGAATGTCTTCTATTACTCTATGAATAGAATGACAACATCCTTGGATCCCCTTGGAATGTTTACAACGTTATGTCCTCTCAATGGATAATGAGAATTGATTTGATCATAGAGTATGCATTGATCCTATACGCGCTTACACAGAAAAGATCATGCAAATTTGTAGATAAGCTATCACACGTGTTTAGGATATATGCACACAATATTGTATATATACTAGATATGTTATACGTGAAGATATCAAAGAATTTTATAAGCGAGATTGACATGATTTTTCTATAATATATGTAGTTTGACATGTATTTCATGCACACTCGTGTTTTAGTTGATGTTAACAACATTACTTATGTATGTATGTATAATGTTTTTATTGTTCTTTCATATCTTGGGTATTGGGTTAGAGATTAGTTGAGGTTCTCCGTGCTAGATATGAAGAAGATAAATAAACTGTTGAATATCGGATGAGCCACTCATTTATCGATATAATATATTTACTACTGCAGTGGGGTTATCTTTCTCAGAAAAAAAGCGCTTTCGCGTGTCTCGAGCTAGGCTATTTCTATTCTTATATGCATCGATCCTTTGTCTCTAGTACGATCAAGTTGTCGTATTTACCAACATGTCATTTTCTTATAATAAATATATAACTTGACATATATTTCCTATATATTAATATGATAAATTTTATAGATGTTAACAGCATTGTTACAGTTATACTCTCAAATTAATTAGGGAGCCAATTGTAGAACCAGTTTCCGGCGATGAAGATGGGTCCCTCCAATCCAAAACATCGTTAAGGACGTAGGGTTTGTCTCCCTCGTCCAATTTCCCTCTTCGAAGTAGTATTTCACACACACAACGAAATCAATCCATAATATTCTCATTTCTCACTCCCTTGCATACTCTTCCCTTTTACCATTCTCTCTCCTCGCTCCAAAACTCAGCATCCATGGCGCCGGAAGCTTCTAGATCCACTGGCCCCGCCGATTCCTACATCGGTAGTTTGATTAGCTTGACCTCCAAGTCTGAAATCCGCTATGAAGGCGTTCTTTTTAACATCAACACCGAAGAAGCCAGCATCGGTCTTCGCAACGGTATTCATTTCTTCTACCTGATTGTTATTGCTCGCAGATTATTAAGGTTTTTGTTTGGAATCGATTGATATTAGTGAAATTTGCTTTGGTATATGTTCTGATCGTTTTAGGAATTTGAAACTGCTTGGTGAAATTGCCTGTGTTACGCAAAATCCAGGTTTAGTGGAAATAGTGAAGTGAAATTCAGCGGGCTTTCCTTTGTGCTGATGAGATTGTAGAACCTGCTTTTCCAAGCATTAATGGGGTTGTTCGATTGTCATAGGGTTGATATGCCATTTCTCCTCAGGCTTTGTTTGGTTAGGTCGGGTTGGCCTCCGAGGTTTACACTAGTTTTAGATGCAACCCTTTTGCTCGGATGGGGTCGATGGCTGCAATTTCAAGCTCGGGGACAGTATTTGTGGTTTTGAAGATGTGGTGAAATGTTAAAATAAGGGATTATTGGGAAGTTTGTGGGTGAGCAGTGAGTAGGAAATCCTGTCTGAGCATCATTCTCTCGTGTTGTCTAAGGAGAACCTTTGTTTTATCTTTGCTTTTAACTAAAGGGAGCATTTGCTCATGAAATGTTCATGATTATTCAAGGAACCTTACCTGCATTATTTCTTCTGATGTTGCCAGTACATCTAGGATTATACTGCTCAATGTTTCTACAACCCATAAGTAGAACTGTCGAAGTTTCAATTTGGGCGAGTGCACTTGCACAGTATTACATCTTTTGCTTGGCCGAGGCTGGATAGAAGCCTTATGTATTTGGGGATTTAGAAGGCAAAGATTGTTCAACCTTTGTAATTAGCGATAGCTTGGAGCTGAAATCTGTGGAAAATGACATGGGGTGTAAATAGACTTGCTTTGTATGCTCTCTGATATCAAACTTCCTTTGCATGCCTGTTTGAAGACTTTAGTGAACTGTCTACAGCTCTATTCTAGTCCCAGCACATACAATACTTTAGTATTTAGTTTACATTTTTTGCCCTTCTTTTGGTCTAGTGTTTCTTGCCAGTCCCTATAATTTACGGCTGGTATAGATTTTGCTGAGAACATAAAGGAAGAACTGAAATGAATTGCTCTAGATGTTGGGCAATTGGGATTGCTAACTTCCCTAATAGCAGCAGTTGACATGGTCTTTCATTTGAATGCTCTTTTAGTTGTGTGTGTGTGTGTGTGTGTGTGTTTTTTCTTTCTTTTGTTGGCCATGAACATGGAATAGAAACCCTCAGGCCTTTGTTAACCCCATATGACAGCACTAAAGGCTAAACAAAGGATGCCTGTCCTCAATTGGCAGTTGTACATTTTGATTTGTTTGAGCACGTGGAAGAGAACTTGACCTAGAGTGCTGTTTTCAGAAACTGAAACAAGTTACCCTGGTTGAGTTTGTTGTTTTCTGAGGATGGTAAAGTACATAGATCCTAATGTGGGAGATGGAAGTCTGTGCACTGGGAGATTGGGGAGGGCTAAAAAGCAAAGCTGTCTAGTCCATGGGCGGTTGCTTTCTGGGGAAAAAATACTGCCAAATCTGGCCAACTTATCTTTGCAACTTCCTGAAGTTGAATTAATTCCCTTGTTGATGAGTAGACTGCTAATATAACCTGCTGTTCTCACTGCAGCATGAGATTGATCGTCTGACCAGTGAATTGCATTATGTCTTGGATAGGCACTTAGGAAGTTGATTTGGAGTCCAATATACATGAGCTGCTAGATTTGTGGGTTGTTTTGCCTTTATGTGCGGGCCTTTTTTCCGTCATCTTGAAAAAAAAAAAAGAAAGAAAAAAGGACTGATGGTTGTGACTTGTCGAGATGTTTATTTTTGCAGTTCGATCATTTGGAACGGAGGGCCGCAGAAAAGATGGAGCACAAGTCCCTGCCAGTGATAAAGTTTATGAATATATAGTATTTAGAGGAAGTGACATCAAGGTAAACTGGACTTCCATAGGTTGTTTGATGGCTTTTGAGAATGAGTTCTTCAATATGGTTACTAGTTTGGTTTAGCAAATCTTAACTTCATGGAGAATGGGTGTTGTTTACTTGTTTTAGCCTTACTTTTTGTCTATCTTCTTGCTGTCTCCTTCTGTTTTTCTTTCTTTTCGTTTCTTTTTCATTTTTCAGTTTGCATGATATAAGCCTATAAGTATGATATATCAATGATGGGACCTAGTTTCACTTCATCTACTCTCAGTGCATTATATTATATCTCTGCCAACAGTATACAATACATTTCCTGCTTCCACTTTCTGAAAAACGAAAATGACGATTTTTTTTCTTTTGTTGTTTATAAATTATGGAAAAATTACGCAAGCGAGAGCTTGCTCTTTTATGCTCTATGCTTAGTCTTCGTGTTTGGTCAGAGATTGTTGGTTTATAGGCTTAATAGATAATTGAGAGACTCTAGACATTGCTTTAGTCTGTTGTACTTTCGCTGAACAGGGAATGTTGGGAATGATATCATTTAATCAGAATTCATCTCGTTTTTTTGTCAGAGACTTGTTGAGTAATTCAGATTTTCCCCCTTTTATTCTGTGCAGGATTTGCAGGTCAAATCCTCCCCACCTGTGCAGACTACTACTCCTATTCACAATGATCCAGCAATCATTCAGGTAATGCAGGAAAGAAAATTTCCGGTTGTATTTTCTATTGTCTTAATGTGCAGAATCTCCCTCAATGTGATTTATCATTGCTTTCAAGGGCAATAATGCTGGCCATCTGTTAAGGAGCATACTTGATTGGTGTACGTTTATTCTATTTGTATTTTTTTTGGGTCCTTGTTAGTGATTATATGTTCTATTTTTGCTTTGTACCTTTTTTTTTTTTGGGGGGGGGGTTCAGTTGCTTGCTATCTTGTTATTTGCTTGATTTATCATTCCTTTCAAGGGGAATTGTCCTAGGCATCTCCCACACAACAACTTTGATTAGGTTGTACATTTATTTTATTTGTGAATGTTTTTGTCCTTGTTAATGAGTGGATGTTTTCTTTTTGCCGGCGTCCTCGTTATTTGTTTTTTTGTTTTTTGGGTTATTGGTGTGATGATCATAGAACAAGTGTTCATCATTTTCTGGCACTGTAGTTCTTTGGTGGCATCATAACTAAACCATTTGGTCAATGTCATTTTCTTTCTGTAGGGTTTGATAGCTATGGTTTCTTCTTGATTTTATTGTTTTTTTATCTTGATGCAATTGTATTTGACACTTAAATTTGTGCTTGGTAAACATTGCCCATTCAAGTACCTGGAACCTGATATATCCTCATTCTTGGTCTTGCATTGACGAAAATTGTATTGAGTGCCTTAAACAACATCAATTATTTTATTTGTGGATAGGCATCATGTAATTGCATAGTCGTAAGTAGACTTCTACAGTGTTCATCAGATTAAGATAATATGAGATCAATGATGTCTATTAGATAGTTGGTTATTCTTTGACTTGTTCTATTGAAAACATAGTTTTTGTCTAGCTGAGCTAATGACTATGTGAAATTATTTTCCTCCGTCTGGGTGCAGTCCCATTATGCTGCTCCAACTGCACCCCCAGCGTTGCCCGGTGCTTCTGCTTCTGCTTCTGCTTCTTCATCTTCTGTCTCTTCTGCTTCTGGATCTCTATCAGATTTTAGCATGCAAACACTGTCCGGAGTACCTAGGTCTGATTTCCAAACCAGCATTCCGTTGTTTGCACCTGGTGGTGGTTTGGCTTCATGGAATGGATCAACTCCAATTACCACGAATGGAAGTGGCCTTTCAGTTCCTGTCTACTGGCAAGGATATTATGGTCCCTCAGGTGCTCTTCAGGCACATCAGCCATCTTTGTTTCGACCTGGTCAAGGTTTATCAATGCCACCATCCATGCAGTCACCTTCATTGCAGCAACCAGTTCAGTACCCCACCTTGAACTCATTTTTGCCAGCTGGAGTTTCCAATTTATCAGCTACCCAATCAATGGAGTTTCCCCCTCCGCTGCTGCAGCCAATTGTTAGCAGCACTGTAAGTATGCAGTCTAATGTACTTCCAGCACAGTCTTCAGCACTGGATGTAGATTCCTCACTGAATGTGATAGCTTCTAAGGCCCCTGCTCAGGTTGTACCAGCTGTATCCCACAATGTTAACCCCTCTGTGTCACCTGCACTACCTAATGTGTTGGATAAGACCACAGTTTCTTCTTTGTTGCCTAACCAGGCAAAACCTGCATCTAGTCCTTCAGTGCCTTTCAACGGCTTGTCTGAATCATTGTCTACTGTTGGTGGGACATCTAGTTCACCTGCGCTAGTGACTCCAGGTCAATTTTTACAGCCTGGATGCACCGTCTCCCAGGCTCCACAAATAGCGCAAAAGGATGTTGAAGTGGTTCAGGTATGACTTTTGGACTTTTTAGTACCTTGTGTTTTGGGCTATTTGTAAAAAGACCCTGCATTTTATGCAGTAATTTTTTAATACCCTTACATTATGAACTTTGATAATAAGGTGATATATTCAACCTACACTCACCTCTCACTTAATGAGTTTTAGAAGTTTCATAATAAAAATTCACTAAAACTATCTTTGTCTTCATTAAAGTCTGTCAAGGTGGTTCATAGATCATAAGCCCTTAAATTTCTCAAACAAAATTTGAATTTTGACTGATTTGTCACCTAAGTATAGAAAATACGGTATGTCAGGGTACTAAAATAATAGTGCACAATACTTAAGGTCTCTTTATTAATGTCAAAAAAAGCTTCTAAAAAGTCAATGACTTATCAGGTATCCTCACTGGCATCAGCACCACCACCAGCAGCTGCTGCTGCAGCTGCAGCAACAGTATCCACAGAAGCTCAGGCACCGCTTTTGCCCCTTCCTTCACCTTCAAATGCAAAGGTATTACTGCTTTAATTGGTAGATGATTGTTTTCTTGCTATCTCTAATGGCTCTTGTAATTGCTAGCTGTATAGTGTCCCCCCCCCCCCCCTTTGTATTTGCTGATCTCTTTCAGTAGTTGTGCAGATTAGTCTCTATTGATCTTTGAATTTTCTCAACTTTTGTGCGGGTTACTTGGTTTCTATAGCTGTATTTGCTTATCTCTAGTGGCTTTAACATATGCATTGTGGATTATGCCTTTTATTAGGATGCCCTGCTGAAATTCTTTGAATTTCTTGACTTGTCTCTTTTACTTTTAGGTTAATGGAGTGGCATCGCACAGTATGCACACTCGCTATGTCAATCGGGATGGCCGTGATAGAGGTAGAGGAAATGAGGTAATGAGGACCTTCCTAATGCTTGAAACGATCCTGTTTAACTGGAGTGTTTGATCAAACATGATCATAGCTTTGTGTTTACTCCTCACCTGCAAAGGAGAAGGAATGTCTTAAACTCCCTGGGGTTTGCGGTGTTTGCATTAAAGCTAAGTGCTCCACTTTTGTCTAGTAATTGATCCACTTTGGTTACTAGAGGCCAACAAGGATGACATAGGTTGGTAATTGATAATACTGAATTATTAGGGGCAGCCTTTTTTATTTGACTCTCAATGATTGTGTGTGGGTAAGAGAATTGCTCCCGTTCTCGGAACTCATACTTGGTTATGTAGGCTGAAAAGGTTAAGAAACATAGGTTGATGATTGAATGATTGATAACACTGAATTCTTAGCGGAAGCCATTTCAGTGATATTCTTTTTTGGCACCGTTATACTTAGCTAATATGTAGACAATGTGTTTCTGTTTGGCCTTTGTACTTTATATTCCATTCCCTCTGCCCCCCCCCCCCAAACAATGAAAGGGTGGAGAACTCAACATAGGGATGTTTAGCGAGAGGAAAGTTTTCGTTTTATAATCTCACTAATATTTGGTGGTGCCCATGCAGTTTGCACGCCCAGTGGCCAACTTTACTGAAGACTTTGATTTTGAGGCAATGAACGAGAAGTTCAAGAAGGATGAGGTATGGGGACATCTGGGTAAAAATAAGGCCAGGGCTGACGATGGCCTGGATCCACAAGATGAAGATGAAGTTGATATTGATATGCCAAAAATTGATGTAAAGGTAAGATGATGGTTTTTTTTGGATGATGTATTATATTGCTTTTAGCCTATCCCACCTTTTGATGATTTATGCTGCATTTATGGCTGCAGCCTCTTTATAAGAAGGATGAATTTTTTGATACCTTGTCCTGCAATGCTCTTGACCATGATTCTCGCAATGGAAGACCTCGATTTTCTGAACAAAGAAGGCTGGATACCGAGGTACAGATATGACCTTGCTTTGTTGTTAATTGAATATATTGTTTGAAACCTGAAGAAATTGGTTACTGGGTGGCTGCTTCAATCATTTGTATGAAGTGTAGAGCCCTCTTATTTTTGCAGGCTCCCGCTTCGTGCTTGAACCAATTCTTTTCTAAATTTATGACCATCGTCATTTATTTGACAAGCCTTTATACCAAATGACGAGTCTCCTACGGGGTTTGGACTTATTTAAATTCATTATTCAACCTTGATTCACCCGAAAGGGTCATTACGGAGCATGATCCATATGCCTTCTGAAAAACTGGGTTTACTAGGTGATTTAAGTAGTAGCGGGACAATGTTGTTGCAAGTTCAAACACCACCACATTCAGGGTTTTCCCCCCTTCTTACCTCCCTGCTCTGTGCTCCTTACTGGTCGTGCCCAACTCTCAAGTGCCCCCCCCCCCCCCGCCCCCCAAAAAAACCCTCATAGAAAAAAAAGGTTCTAATGATGGATCGAATCTATGCTTCTCCTTCGAGTTCCCGGAAGTTTAGTAGAGTAGGCTCTTGTTTCACTCAAGTGAGATGGGTCCCCTTTTAGATTTGACACAGCTTGTTAAGTTTCGCCTAATGTGGTGATTCTAATTGCTAAAGCAGTCTTTTTTATTGATGATTTTTGCAGACATTTGGTGATTTCCCAAGGAATTGGGGATATAGAGGCGGTCGTGGACCTGGTCGTGGTGGTCGGTCACGCGGTGGCTATTATGGAAGAGGCTATGGCTATGTTGGAAGGGGGCGAGGGCATAATATGTACCGGCCCATTTAATTCGTACTTTTTACTATGTCCAAGTGAGATAAGGCTAGGTTTGCTGGGTGCCTTGTAGCCTTGGTGGTTTGATACCTATGCATAGCCCAGGGCAAAATGTATTATGGTCGAGCAACTCTTTAAGTAGTTTAGATCAGTAACTGTGTGTGGTAGATTTGAGTAACTCTTGACCAAGATTGGCGATTGCTCCTTTTTCAACCTTCGCTTGTCCGTCCAATCTGGTGGTGCTGAAAGTAAGAAAGGCAATGACATCGATGTTCTCTTCCTGGGAAGATTAATGGGCTAATTAGTAATGAAGCGGGTTAACTTGGCCCCGTCGAGAAATCATCGATTGCTCTAGTTGTGCTCACATTCCTTGGTATTTTCAGTTTTTTTTTGAGCTTGGTTGGTTATATCATGTGTAGCTCCTGCAAGAAGCTAATGGTGGTGGCTTTCAGCATGGGATTTAGTGTTTGCATAGTTCAGAGTCTGATTCCGCTGGGTGCTTTGATAAGCCCCTGTTACTACATTTCCAGAAAGGAATTACGCCTGTTTACTTGTTGGTATCTGATGTGTTAAGTTGCACTAGTTTGGACGTAGATGTTGACTAGTATCTCGAATGAAAATCACTTTGTATGGTATGATTTGTGTTCCACTCTATGAGTTAGTTCATTGGTATCC
>JAKOGI010002162.1:117500-135327 GCA_029747015.1 Carnegiea gigantea
TGATGGGGGATAGATTTCCATTTCTTTTGAAAGCTACAATGAAAAGGGAATAATCTAAATCCTTTATGGCTAGTGCAGTGGGCTGCTGGCTTTGCAACGTTCTGGTATCCGGGTGGCTCAAAGAGCAGCAGAGAGTCCTTGCTTCCGTGGCATGTTTTCTTCGGAGTATATACCTACGCGCTCTCCATCGCTGCCACTGTTACTGGGATCCTAAAGAGAGCCACATCCCTGCAAACTAAGCATGTGATCTCACGTTATTCAACTGAGGCTCTACTGCTTAACATCTTGGGTCTCTTGATAATGATACTTGGTGGTCTTCTTGTTCTTGCTCTTGTTGCCCGGAATTACAGAGTGTGAAATTCTTCCTAGAACTGCAGAGTGACTACCGAGTGAGCTTGTGTATGCCCTCGCAAGAAGAAAATGGTGCCTTCATTCTCTGACAGCATATACAAACACAGAATGACAAAAGTTCATAGATTGCTGGCATTTTTGTTTGGAGCTTACTGACCCCTGTTTCCTCTTGCTTTCATCATGTTTAAAAGAGCAAATATTTAGTATAGAAGAGTTTTCAGCTGTGTTGCTGTATTGTCAATCTCTTGTCTTAGTTCGTATGGCTAGATTATTAGTCAAGCAAGCCCACTAGCAGGCAGTGCTTACTCCTGGGGGAGGTATACTTGTATGACATTCATGTGCTTCACCTACCGACCAAAAAAAAAAAAAAGAAGAGTTCTTAGTTGTGGATTCAATTCATTTCAAGATACATGGTAAGGCTCCAATTTTGTCAATCTATTGATTCCTATATTTTTAAAATTTTTTTGGCTTTTTCCTCGAGGACTTTTGTTGGGGCTGGATGGTTGGGTTATTGCTATATTTCAAAAAGCAAAATAAGTATCATTCTAAAATGATATCCAAATCTAGATATGCCCTTGATACAATGATGTTAGATAAATTATTATATAAGGCCTAGCAGATTTTAAAAAGTTTACAATTTTTTGGATGAGATCATCTTACATAAGAGTTATTATGAGACGAAATCCTTTATGGGTGTTTTTTGAGATATTACAGTGACTAATCATATGTTTTGGAGTTATATTTTAATTCAAGGATAACTAATATGCTTCATCTAATAATAACCTTATCATAGTCACCTTATAAAGTAAACTATTATTCACCTCGATTATTATTAAAAGTTACCATAAAAAAAATCAGTCTCACGACATGATAGATATGCTTTATGTGAAAGTGAGACAGTTTCACATAAGATTTACTAAAAAATTATTTTATGTAGCCAAGTAGATAAAAGAAATATAAAGAGACTATTCTTATAAATTTTAGTACAATATAAATAGAAGGTAAACATACAACAACACCACCACCTCCCAGTGTGAATCGCGCTTTCACGGGGTTTGGGGAGAGTCAGGTGTAAGCAATCCTACTTCCACCGACATCCCTACCCGTAGAGAGATTGAGTCCAAGAGATCCACAAAATAAGATTTTGTAAAATCATTTTATTGAAAAAGAATTTTGTAAAAACATTTAATGGAACAAAAACTAAGCATATGAGCAAGGAATGAACTAAGAAATAGTAATAAATCAGGTCATTGTAACTATATAAACATGAACAAGATAAATACAAATATATAACATAATAAAAGAAGGTAGAGGAAGGTACTATATCTTAACAAACAGAGGGAGGCAAATAATAACTCTTCCCAGATGAATGTACTACCTGCATACAAATACAAATACAACCACAACCATAGCCCTATTGCAACCGAAACACCACAACTAAATTAGATGGCAAACTCTCTAGGATTTAAGATCCTAATTCTATCTTACTATACTCTCCTATCCTGAGTCATGTAACTTAAAATTCATTTCAAGCACAAATGCACAATCATATTGACATTGAAAGCATGTGCATTTAGATAAGATGATTTCCCTTGACCCAATACATCATTTCAGGTAATTTTTAGAAGGAACAAAAAGAAAAAGAAAAATTCAAGCAAATATGAATGAAATTTAACTGCGGGCAATATTTAAGTATTTTTTTTTTTTTAAAAGAAAACAAGCAGATAAATATGGATGAAATTAAATATTCGCCAAAATAGCCAATGAGCCCATAAATTATTTGTCATTTTTTTGGGGACCAATAAGCCCACAGGCCGTAACAACTGAAAAATCTTGATTATTGGTTGGGTCTGCAAGAGACGGTAATCTGCGTCGTAAGCGCATATTCCCTTTCCACCGTCGATCCCCCGCAAATCTACGGCCGACAAGCGACCAAGCTCCACGACACGGATCACTAATATTTCCTCTGTCAAAAAACTGCCGCTTAAACTCCCTCCGAAAAAATCCGTAACATTCCCAACAAACCCACCTGTATAAATACAACTAGCCATCATCAACTCCGCATCCATTTCCATTCAATCCAGCTTTCTTCCCTCTAAATTTCTGGGTTTTCATCTCTCTCTTTCTCTCTCTCTCCTGTGAAAATGTCGGGCCGTGGAAAGGGCGGAAAGGGGCTGGGCAAGGGCGGAGCCAAGCGTCACAGGAAGGTATTGAGAGACAACATCCAGGGCATCACCAAGCCTGCAATTAGAAGGCTGGCTCGTCGTGGTGGTGTCAAGAGGATCAGTGGTCTGATCTATGAGGAGACCAGGGGCGTCTTGAAGATCTTCCTGGAGAATGTGATTCGTGATGCTGTCACTTACACTGAGCATGCTAGGAGGAAGACTGTGACCGCCATGGATGTTGTTTATGCACTCAAGAGGCAGGGTAGGACTCTCTACGGGTTTGGTGGTTAGAGGGTTTTGATGGGTTTTTATGGAGCCTTTCTGGGTTGGTGTCTTTTGGGTTGTTGGTTATGTGTAAATCTGAAATCTTTATGGTGGTAATATGGTACTTCTTCTGGGTTTAGATCCTTTGTTCTTCTGTACTTGGTGATGCAATCAATTAATACAAGCTTTGTTTAGTTTTCATAGCAATAACTTAAGCTTGCTCTCCATCTCATTTCTGAGGGGTTTTGGTTTTTAGTGTTGATCGTTGCTTATGGTATTTAAGGAGGAATGTTACTATTCTTATTTTACACATCTGCATACCAACTGTTTGTGAAATTGTCCCTGAGAAAATGAACTGCCAACAATTCGTTCGCTATGTTACATATAAGCAAAAACAACTGCAATTCGATTAATCAGCGGGGAGAGAAAATGCGTGAGTTATTAGACTACAATGCCACCCACTTTTCATTTTTTGTCAAAAATACCACTCATCTTTTTTGTTTAATCAAATTTGTCATTCAACTTTTATTCATGTTTACCAGTGCCATTCTAATCTCACATGACTGGCTGTTGCCAGTTTCATTAGTTACTCTTTTTTTTTTTTTTAACCGGTAAACTAAACTAGAGACATCCTCCTCCATCTTCACCTCTCCCCTCACACCATGACCATCAACCTTGAAGATTTTGGCCACCAAAGTCTATCTCCGGTCAATGCAGGCGTCGGAGAAGGCAGTCGCTATGGCGGTCGTTTCCGATCTGGTAGGGATAGAGAGAAAGTTGTGGAGCACAAAAGGTTGCAGACGTCGAGTGAGACTGGGTTGATGACGGTGCTTCATCAGACTCCGAAAACGCTTGGAATCATCGCCATTGTTGCTTAGCGAGGTACTGTGGCAGAATTGAGAAAGTTGGATTGATTGGGTGGTTTGATGTAGAAAGCTATTTTCTGGATGTGATCTGGTTACGGCAGGTAATAAGCAGGGGCATTTGAAGCAGAGATCCAAAAGGGGGTGGAAGATTGAGAAAGGATGAAGAAGAAATCAAAGATTGTTTTAGTAAAATTTATTTCAAATTACCATCTCTAATTTTTGTGAAATCACCCTCAAAAATTCATTCAAATCTCAAAATTAATCTCACATTACCATCGTTCACTTGAATGTAGTCGTCTTGTTAGAGTTGATTTTGACTTTTTTTCCTCCAATGTCTTCTTGAGAAGCCATTGATTTTCGAATTTGATGAAAGTAAATGATGGAGAAGGTGATGATGCACAGAAGAAAGGTGAATTCATCAATTTCGCTTCATCCACCGAATGATGGATTTTGGGCACCCCCATAAAGCCCAAGAGAGATGAGGATTTCCATGGATGGAAAGAAAAAGCTTATGGGTGACAAAGTTAAGGTAAATTTGCTTTTGGGTTATCCTCATTTTTCCTTTTTCTGGCATTTTCAGTCCATTTCAGTTTCATGTCCAGTCACAAAAATCTGCTAATGAAGGATGTTTAGGAGCTTTGATGTTAGATTTATGGAGGCGAGGCATGGTTTGAGCGGGCACCAGTGGAGGATGGAGGGGAAGAGAGATAGAGTGTGAGAACTACATTGTACATCTTGCTAGTTAAAAAAAAAAAATTAAAAAATAAAAAAACCTGTTGTAGCCGGTTACGTAGAATTGGAATGGTAGGTGTAAACATGAAATAAAAGGTGAGTGGTAGACTTGAACTAAAAAAAAGGTGAGTGGTATTTTTGATAGAAAATAAAAGTGGGGTGGTATTATAGTCTAATTACTTGAAAATGCGTTGTAAATTTGGGTCTGTGCTAGCCGCAACCAATTTTTTTTTTTTTTTTTTTTTTTTTTTGGGGGGATTTTAGTTCCCTGTATATTTGTTGGAGATCTCGGTATTCTTCTCTGCTCATCTATTGGTTTCTTCAATGTCTTGTATCAATTGAGCTAATGGTTCTGAGTCAATGTAGGCTACACCCAGAGAGATTCCCCCTTGGGTTGTTCATTATTGTCTAACTTGGTTGATACTGGTTCTGAATCAATTGGTTTCGTACCTAAATTTCAGCACTTAAAGTTTCACAAAAGAGGTCATTTTCACGAGTGACAACCTTGAGGAGTTCGGTGCTTGGGTGCTAAAGTTAAGTGTAGATCTTACAAAATTAACCCGAGATCTGAATTTGAACCAAACGACCCAACTCATATCCCGAAATTTGAAATAGATTCACCTGAAAGTGAACCCAAAATTTGAATTGTTTCGAACCGAATCATACCTGACTTGAAATTTTTTACAAATTTGTTTATTTTCGCATGACAAGTGTATTGGACCAAAAATCAGTTGACTCGAGGTCGACCAAAACTGAAGTTCATCAACGCAAACCAAACCGACTCGAAATATCACTTAATGCGAAACATGACCCGATACAAACTTAATCCGACCCGTACCCGAACCGAATAACTCACTTGGGAGGTCTAGTTGAATGTTCTAATTGAAAAATTTGCCTAAGATGGCTCCTATCTCCTATCATGATCCGTGGTTAATATACTTTCGTTGTGTTTTTAGTAGATATAAGAAAATTTTCTAACTATGGTTTTTTGAAATTGAAAAAGGTGCCAAGGGATAAACTCTCTGCAAAAGCTTTGCAATATCGAAACCAAGTGTTGAGCACTACACAGCCCACGCACAATATACAACTTAGGCCCAATTTGAAAAATATTGTTGACTCATTATTTGACAACTTAATCATGTTGAACTAGTAGGATATTCATCATTTGGGAACCACACAAACCCTAATGACTAACCATAAAGTGGTGATTTGAGGATTTACTCACATTATGATAAAATGATATGTAAGTTTAAATCTTATGACAGCTAACCTTTCTTTTATGTGTCGTTTTCTCTGTCATGTAGTTCTCTACTTAGATGTCTTTATATAATACGAATGAGAAGGTTGGTTTGCTTTAATCCCCCTTCCACCTAGGAAAAAATGAAAAAGTTATACTTATGTGACCCGTTTGCCCTAACACGGTAAACAAAAGGGTCAGAATTACTCTTTTTTTTCCTTTTTTTTTCTTTTTGGGGTCTCTAAAGCTTAATCTGAACTCCTAGTTCAATGGAGCAAGTGTTGATGCGTGAGCTTAAGGAAAACTCAAGCAAGTGTAGTGAACTTTGCAATCTGGATGGAGCTTGATTTAGGTTGCAACAATGGATTCTGATTAGAAACAGAGGATGTGAATGGGATAAAGACAATGCCAACACCCAAGCTAAACAAGGATCCCACCCTTTAAACCCTAAAGGCCATGCCACCAAGTTCAGATTAAAGAAAACCACTCAATTTTAGCAATTGAGCAGATTGTTTACAGTGAGATTTAAGAGAGTTATGTTTGAAACACGAAGCTGATCTTTCATTCATGGATATTCTCATTACAACAAGCATCCAAGGTAGCTTATGTACAAGTCCCCTAAGCAACCAAACAAGTAGACAGGCTCCTCAATGATTAGAAAACCTTAAATTAGCTTAGCTAAACTGAAATACAAAATAAGCTTAAATTAAGCTAATTACAAAGTGTGAGTCTAGTAAATACATATTGTTCAAACTAAACTCAAGCTTGAACATGTTTAATTAACTCTAAGTAAGCAACTTGTGCATGAGAGAGAGTGAAAATGGCTGTTGAAGTGACCTCCTTTTCGACTGGCCAATCAAATTGCAAGTGCTGGTCAAACTCCTCCCTAATTGACCAACTTGCCCTCCAAAGCTGCAAAAGAAGCCATGATGATGTTTCTGAACTTCCAAGGTGCCGAGGCAACAAAGAGTTAGGTCACAAAACCCTCTCTATTAAGGAAGATGATAGTAGAGCCAAAATAGCTTGATTAGACTTAGTTAACCCGGTTTAGCACTAAAAATGATCAAGTTGGTTTCCTAACCTATACTTGACTTAGAACTGATTTTAATATATGGCTGGCTTCCTTAGGATGTTAGTAAGCACCCCAAATAGAAAAATCAGCTCTAAATTAGGTTTAGGTGAGAGAAGCAACCAGAGACTCAAACCAGGTCAGAATAAAGCCCGAACTGCAACGGTTAGCAGAACGTAGTTGAAACACCATGAAGAACTTGTCATAATTTTGAATTCTTGCATGATTTGGTACCTTAGGATGTTGGCTATAATCTTGAGTAAAAAGATTACTCCTAAATCAGGTTTTGGGTGGTGATTCCACCTAATCTTCCAAGATGGGTAGAATAGAACTAACCTTGCATAACCTGTCTGTTTGGACCAATGTAGCAAAATGCCTATTACTTACGCCAAAACTGAGTATCCCATGCAAAAGTAGACACCTGAGAGAGTCCAACAAAGTAGGATTGGTCCAGATGATGCATTGGAATCATTCACAAGTAAACTGTCCAAAACCATACTCAGTTTTGAACTAGTGAGGGAGAACAAGGTGTGAATTTGTGAGGACTGGATCTGATTACCTTGATTTCCTTTAGCTTGGACTTGGTTTGGATTTTGGGAGCATTCTTGCCCTGCATCAAGTGTTGACCAAAAATGAACTTATGTTAGTACTCTTAGATTAGGTGCGTGATGTAAGACAATTGTTTCTGGATTGACTTCCTAATATAATGTAATATTTAATAAGATTAGTTAATACTTAGCACCAACCAAAAAAAAAAAAGGATAACAATGGTCACAAAGACTGTCTAAAATATATGTTTAGTGATTGTGTGTTCAAACTCAAATAGTGTGTTGATTATTGATTAGGGCATTTAGGATCCCCACTAATGACAACTTGATTCGTGGTTAGGATCAAATCAATAAAGATCAATGGTTGACTTGAAAGAAGGATAAAGGAACAAGGATGGACATAATGATAATTCTACTCTCATAAGGAGGAATGACATTCTACCCTTGTCATCATTAAGGCAACTATTAAACACCATACATTATATGATACCTGACATATAATCAACAAATTCTCTCTACCTTTATTCTCCCCCTTTTCATTTTATCCTTTCTAGAATAATTTGAGCGACGGAGGAGCTTTCTTCAGGTCAAACCTAAGGTCGATGTTCATACAATTTGTTGAAGGACATGTAAGCACCTGTAGCAAAGCAACACGTCAATCGACTATAAGTCCGAGCTTCCCTTTCTCACTCATCTAAATTTTTGGGGGAGCAGTTAATCTTTAGAAGAAAATATTCTTTTTGAAGTTTGCTTGAGCCTGACAAACTAGTAATTGATCTCTGTACTTTAATTTGCATTTATTGTCTAATAAGTTCAATGATAATGTTGTCATTGGGCATATAAATAACAATCTGCTAACAACTTTCGATTAAAAAAAAAAAAAAAACTAGAAGGGAATGTTTGATTGGATATTTAAGAATGAAACTTAATGCCTACTTTCCATCCCCTTTGTTTGGTTGGAGTTTTGAGGGTACGAGACTTAATATCCAATGGTTCAAATTCTCCCCATTCCTAGCGAATTTGATTCCCCCCTTTTACGAGGACTTTTAAGTTCTACTCATGAGGGAATCAATATTTTTTTATTTTACAAATAAGGGAAGATATTAATTTTTATAATCCCCCAAACTCTAGCTACATAGAGAGAACGAAGAGGGGAGAGGGAACAACCAGACCCATCGACATCTAGCTAGGAAGACGCCGCCAGCAATCGTCGCCATTCCCCCATACCCTAACAGCATCTTGAAAGAGTGATGTTGCCGGTGTTGACGGTTGCCGAGAATTAGAAGAAGGTGCCGGAGAGGAAGAAGAAGAACAAGGGTGAGGAGCAAGAAGACGCGTTGCCCCGATCTGAGAACGAGGAGGAGGGAGAGAGAGAAGGTGTCGAGCTCTACGGATAAGCATCGACCACTCACGGGAGAGGAGAAGGTCGTGCCGACCAGAGAGGACGAATAGGGAGAAGAAGATAAAATTGAGGGAAATACAACACTTACTGCCCAGATAATACGTGAGAACGACGGGAGAGAGAGCATTAAACTCTATAGATGAGCATCGAACGTTCGTTGGAGGGCAGGAAGGCGGTGATCGCTTGCCAGAGTGGAAAACGCACATTCTGTTGGATGGATAGACGACAGCGTCACAATTGATATCAAAACGTTAAAATTTTAAACTTTGATTCCATTCCCTACTTAAACCAAATAACAAGATTGATATCGTTACATTTAGAAATTACAAAATCAAATTTCATTCCATTCCTTTCATAGTTCAAGTTTCATCCATTCCACTCTACACTTAGTGAACCGAACATGCTCCAAGTATAATTATCTACTCCAATATCGAATATTAAACTATCTTTACTGGTATCTGATAATAAGAACTCACCCACACGAACAAGTCGGTTAGTAAGCTCAACTAGCATCGAGAAAGTAGTTAGTGATGCCTATTTTCTCACAACTGTTTTTGAAAAATTCTATGGTAATTGAAAAATTTTTCAACTATTATAATTGATAAATCCACACCATTAATTTTAAAAAAATCGAATACGAACTGTTCGATTATAATCACCTATTGCCTGTTATGTAGGCTAAGCTCGTCTCCCTTCCTACACCCCAGACTGTCTCCTCTCTTTCTTCGATTCAGTTACCTCTGCTCTCTATCATGATCACCTAAAATATGCACTAAATTTCTGTCACCCTTCATAACCCAAAATATCCACCAAATTCTGGCCTTAATTATTTTCCCTTCTTCAAACCCTCTTTCATTATTCCCGTTGACTCATCTGGTTTTTGGTCACCACCGTTTCAACTCCCCTGTTTTTGAGATTTTTTGTTGTTGGTTTATAGGTTAAGCTTCCCTTTGAGGCTTCTCCGCTCCCCTGTTTTCGCGGATGTTGTCGCTTAATTTAGCTTCTTTTGAGCCTTCCCCTAGCCGCCCTGTTCTCGAGGCTGTTGTTGCTTAATTTATCATCCATATCTGGGCATCCATTTAAGCTTTAAAATTAAGGTTGAATATGAATCAATTATGATAATGTATATCATATACATAGGAGTGTGTACTTCTACTTGTCATATATATATATATATATATTCTCAGCCTGTATTTGTCATATAAATAATTTTTATTATGTATCGTTGATGTGACTTTTAAGAGTATATACCCCTAAGAGTATAATATAGGCTTTGATCAATTATTTCATTATATTGAATACAAGAAATTTTATAAATTTGATTAACCACCTAAAATTAGGCTAGTAATTAAGAAAGGGATCTCATGCTTAATTGGCGTTTAGTAATTAATGCAATTGGTCTGAAGCTTTTCATGGCGGCAAGGTGAAGAGACTCTCTCTAGTGCAGACATTTAGGGGCATGCAATGGATTAGGTTGGATCAGGTTAGGGTCAGCCTGTTTATAAAGTTGATTGGATCGGATCATGGTCTGTCTGTTAATTATTTGGATCGGGTTGCGCCTTTTGTATAAATAAATGGGTTGGGTCGGATCGGGTCAGGCCATGAGCAACCCGCTTTTGGCTTGTTTTAAAATAGAACAAATTTGCACAAAAAAACTGTGTGTAAAAATTATTATTATGTATAAAGCGTTGGTAGTAATCTTAACTAATTGGAACATATAAATGAGTGTGTCAAGTAGCTTCAAAAAATAATAGATCACTAGACGGACTACTAATGGGCCAACTTGAGCCGGTCCATCAAGCAACTTTAATAGATCGGCCCACTATTAACCAAATGCATTATTGATCCGATTCTTTATTAGCCCTATTTTGAACGGGCTAACCCGCCCGACTCAATGAATAACCGAATTATCACTCACCCCTACAGACAAAGGTTCGGGCTGATTACTGTATACGTTGATAGTAGCCACGATGAGCGATGAATTTTAAGCGTGAAAGACTAGGGTTTGAGGAAAGTCGACCAAATGCAAAAATGCTCATGAAATGATAGACGACAGAGGATAGAGAATCTATAAATAATGTTCAATAAAACAATTCGAAAAAACAAACCTTCCCATAACTCTCTACCTGCTGCACTAGGTTAAGTTCAACTAAATGAACGGTTACAATTTATATGTATCCACAATCAACGGTTGACATTAATTAGTTACAAAAAAGGCTCATAATTTATTAATTATAAAACATATTAATTTAAAATCTACCTAATTTTTAATAATTATAATTAATTATGAATTACAATAATAACAACTGCTTTCAGTGTGAGCCTTGCTTTCACAGGGTGAAAAAATTTAGATATAGGCAGCCCTAACTGTATGCACATGACTGCAATAAGAGAGACAGTTTTCAATAGACCCATATAAAAATTTTAAGAAAATATTAGCTGCTGGAAATCAGCCAGTACAATGTATAGGATGTAACATGTTTCCAATATTCAGTCATCCTTTTTTTTTTTTTTCCAAATTTAAAAAGATGATATTATAACTTTTAAGTCATTACAAGATATTTAAGAAGTGTCTTGTAATAGCACATCTAACATTTTACTGTCTAATAATTGCTTTGCGGGATTTGGTTGTACTTTTCACTTTTCACCTTTGTGATGCAACAATTATAGAAAAAAGAATTTTAAAAAGGTTTTGGGAAAATAATAATCCAAGCTTGGGGTATAATTGAAGCCAGTAATTTGTGCATAAAATAGCGTTCTGAAATTTCAACATTTTTACTATTAATAATCCATACTCTACAAAACTACCTAAGAGTGAGCCGAAATGGGATCATTGTGGCTTAGTTTTTCCTCGGTATAGATTACTGACAATTTAAATATTGAAATTTCGAAGCACTAACAACTATTTCTTAAGTTCAAATTATTATTTTTCAAAAGCTCATTTAAAAATATAAAATATATTTTACTAAAAATGACAACAACATATAAAAAATTCACCATTATATATTTACAATTTATTTTACATCATAAAAACCTTATTTATTTTTAATTATAAAAAAAGTATGGGGCGTGATCTCTTCCTTATGTCTCAATCAAATAAGGTTCCAAGCAAAGGCTTGAGTTGTTTAGAGGAACACACATGCGCCATACAGTCGATACTACAAGCATGTAGGAAGCTAATTAGCCCCCCCCCCCCCCCCCTCACCCCCCCCAAAAAAAAAAAAAAAAGCATGTAGGCAGCACTAGAAGAGACAGTTCCTTGACCCCTATATACACATAGAGAAAGAAGAACAGCAAGAATAGCCCTATGTACATGTAGCATGGACACACACACACTGCACCAAAACTATAGTATATTACAATCAACTGACATATTTGACAGTCATATAAATTTTTAATTAATTTCCTGGACGTTTCATGCAGCCAATTTTCTGGAAAATTAGATATTTCCCAGATTTTTGGTAGCTTTAAGCTTCCACAATTCAACTCAAACAAGCAAACTTCCGTTCGTGCACTCTCACCTTACCTTGGTCTCCCCCCCCTCCCTGCAATATGTCCCCATCTTTAATATATTTCTCCTTCAGTTCCTCCACTTTTTAGTTTGCAGAGAGTAGCCATGCATGCTTCTCGAGATTTTCACTCAAGCAGAGTTTGCTACACCAAGAATTTATCCATGGTAATTCTATTTTCCCTTAATTTTGTGGGGTTTGATTTGATTTTTGTGAGATGTTATAATTATATTCATGGTGAACATTGATTTTTCTGTTTTTTTGGGGTTGCTGCGAGTAATAGCTGGAGGTTCTTTTGATCGCTGTATTGACTCATGTACATGTAATAATGATGGAAATTAAAGTTGATGAATAAAACAGCATATAAATAATTGAACAATGATGTCTTTCTTTCTGTTGTTGGGGCTACTGTTTGTTTGGTCCATGTCGTATGGTGCTTACCTTACCATGGGAATTATGTGGCAATAATTAATAAACCATAATTGAACACTCTGTTATAATTTGAACTGCAGATCTCAGCGAGGAAGTATTTTAACAAGTTACGGCAGAAATTTCAGAGATGGTCTCATGTATATTAAGTTATTCTGAGATGATTAATGACTTAATGTGACGTGTATATATCTTACAACATAGTTTTCCTCTAAAGTGCTAAACACGGAGTTCACACTTAGACATATTGCTTTTCTTTGGGTTGTAGATACATAAGATTAATGGTTGAAGGAAAATGATTTTGAATTCAAATCTCTAATACTGTACATTTTTAAGTCAACCTAGGTTTTTTTGAACACAAAGGTGTATACATGAGACCTCTAGCTTGAACACGTACTTTTGAGTTCAATGGGTCTATCTGACTGAAAAGTACAACCTTCACATAGTCTTGATTCTAGTCTTAGCCCTTAACTATTAGCTTGCATATATTCAATTCGAAAATGAGAATTTGAAAATTACCCAACAAATTAATAAACCTACTCAAATCCACAAATTCACAACACCAGAGGAACACGCACTTACTACTCCAACCATAGGCCTACTAGAATTTCCTTCCAGCTAATTGCCTCATTATTTATTTATATATAGTAAACCTATTTTTTAGCTGCATATTATTTGTTTTTGGAGGAGCGTTGGTTAACTCCACTGCACCCACGCTAGATTCACCACTGATCTATCTAACTGAAGAGTGAAGCCTTTATAGAGTCTTGGTTCTAGTCTTAGCCCGTAACTCGAAAGTTCGTTCTCTTGCCTCTAGATAGAGAATTTTCAACTTGAAGGCTTCTGCTTGATCTTTTATCTAGCCTCTAGATAGACAATGTTTTGTTTATGAAAGCTTGAAGAAGGTAACCTTATGCATAGTTACTTTCACATAACTGTAGAGATTCTGTCTTTATTTGCTCACATTAGCCACATACAAATAATTACTGCCAAAATAATAATTTAAAGATTAAAGATAGATTAATATAAAGGTGAAGGAAATAAAAATAATCCAAAAAGGTGAGGGTTAATTATAAGATTTAATTATAGTATAGTATGCAACCTTATGATGAATATATGCAAATAAGTATTACATATGTGGGGATAGGGAGAGAGAATTCATATTCCTTTCTCTTCGATCAACTAATGACTAATTAGAATAGATTAGAAAAATTCTCAGAAGACAGTCTCATAATATAGATGCATGGCGCTACATACAATCATTAATTGAACACTAGTGTACGCTGTCTATTAATCCTTTTTCACAATAAATTCTAGGTAAAATTATCGAATGTAACATTTTTTGTACTTAATAATCCTGAGAAAAAATTTTGAATCCACCTGCTTATAAATGACTTACGAAAATACATAGTTTTGAAATTATGATATAAGAATTGAGAAAGCTGGTAATGCGATTAGTGCAAAAAGTATAACTCCTTTTACAATACTTCGTAAAAGCACGCCAAATCTAGACGAACTCCTAAAATCAAACTCCTAATAGGCTACACGTATCCTTCAACGAAAAACTAAACTAAGATTAGCCTCATGTTATGTTGTTCTCCTTCCCCCTGAAACAATAGTTTGATACTTCCTATATTGTGATCCTATTAAAGGATGGTAAAAAGAACTTGGTTTAGTAAGTCTATCTACACTGACCTTTTTTTTTTTTGGCGATAATTGTTAAAATATAAAAATTAAGTAATGCGTTTAGCACATGTAAATACACGCATTCCATAACTACTCCACAAACAGACTGTACTAAATATATGAAACAAAGCAAACTCCTGAATCGAATGTACTTGCTTTAACCCGACAGGCTATGTGATTTGCAATATGGTAGAATTTTCCTACAAACATAGGCAGATTTATTTGAAGGCTTAGGGTGTCCCCCCGACACTCCTAGCCAAAAAATTTCTAATGAGCTATATTTTGAAGAGGGTTAGATTAGTATGTATGGACACTCTTAAAATGGGTAGTTTAATAGATGAACATCCTTGTTTTATATGTCTAGATCCTCCACTGCCTACGAAACCACATTTTTAAAATTATATTGTGCAGATTGATACAAACAACAAGCATTTGGCTGAATTGGCTTGCTTGGAGTGCAAGTATAGTTTATGTCTTTTCTGAACTTGTCATGCCCTGATATTCTGAAGTATTGTCAACAAAATCTTAGCTGTTCTGAAGTCATCTGCCGCTGCATTGATACATGCTGATCAAAGGGCTCTTAAAGCGTCAAAAGCATTAGTATAAAACTGCGATGACCGGATTTAATCAAATTTGAACTAAACTCGTGGCACAAGTTTCAACAAATTTAACTGATATAGTCTTTAAAAGGTGCAACGTATGTTCAAATGCGTACATCTACGTAGACATAAATGAGATATCATACAGCTAGGAATTGTGGAGCTTTAGCTTTGTTGCTTAGACAAAGAAGACCAAACAACTTCTACACATCCTTAATTATAATTTTTGCCTGATTCTCTGATTAAAAAAAATGCTTCTCCTTTTAGCAGATAAGATTGTGCAAGCGGTTGGAGCTAAAGACTAGCAGGTGCTACATTCACGTTGCAGCTGCTGAAAATCAAGCTCATGAATTAAAGCAGAACGTATGTATATATGAAAGTGAAATATTTAAGTCTCAAAAGCGGAAGATATATATATTTTTTTAATTGTTGTTGTCGGGTGTATATTGTTTATCCCCCTGCTGAAAATTTAATTTTTGAACAAAATTTAGTTTCTTGATTTACCTCTAATGTTAGAGGTTTTTATTTTCTAATTCCTCAATTTTCTCTGTCCTCAGCTGAATTCCTCCGTCAGAGGCCATGCCACCACCAGACACCTCTATCTCTACCCTCAAGTCATCCGTGACTCAAAGGTTTGTAGTGACTCCCTAGTTTGTTGTTCTTTATCATGCTTTTGGTGCTGATGTTTGATGACATTATATTGTGATTCAAGCTCATTTTGCCATAGATTCATCTGGGATGGATGATTTTGCCATAAATTCACTATTGTAATTACTTTGCTTTGCTCTACTTTATTATGGTTATGTGCTGTTGCAATTGCCTGATTACGTACTCGGTAATTTTAGTTATGTTACGGAGATTTTATGCACTTGTGTGCTCTTGATGTCTTGCAATGTATTAATGGACTAAAATTAAGACTCTTAGTGTGCATAATTTTACATTTAGGATATGAATTCTTAGCTAAGGTTGTCTTATTTTCCCTTCTTGTTGTCCAATTTATTATGAATCAACTCCTAATGATTCTATCATATATAGATTTCGTAATCTGCAAAAATGCCATGAACAATTGCAACAGTAGACTATTATAATATTTCTTTTATCATTTAAACTTTAAATTACATAGTATACATAGTGATGAATGTTTGCAACTAGACACCCCTGATTCAAACGTCTGGATCCACCAGTGTGGCACGCGTGCATATACACAAACCCCCCCCCAAAACACACATATATGTGTGTGTACACATATATGTGCATATGTATATGTACATGCATATGTATATGCATGTATATATATATATATATATATATATGTAAATACAAATATATATACGTATATACATATATACATATAAACATATACATACATATATATATATATAATATATATCTATATATATATATATTATATATATATTATTCACACATACACATATTAACATAAATTACATACACATATAATATATTTTTTTTTATATATATTATTATATATATTATACTATATTATATATATTATATATACATAAATTCACATATATAACATACCAACAACATACATACATACGTATATATATTATAGGTTATATAATATATATATATATATATATATATATATATATATATATATAGATATCTATGTATTGTGTGTGTGGTGTGTGGTATATATATATATATATATATCTATGTATATGTGTGTGTGTGTGGTATGTAATCTTATATATATATAATAATATATATATATAGATATATATCATATCGTCATATTATATATATATATATATATATATAGATAATATATATATTATATATATATATATATATATATTATAATATTTATATATATATATATCTATATATATATATATATATGTATATACACACACACACACACACACACACACACACACACATATACACATATATATATATCTACATATATACATATACACATATATATATACATATAAATATATATACACATATATATACACATATAAATACACACACACACACACACACACACATATATATACACACACACACATACGCACAAACATATACACATACATGCGTATACACATACATACACATGCACATACATACATATACACATGTATACATATACACATACATATATATACACAAATACACATATACACATATATATATACACACATACATATATATACATATATATACATGTACACATACATATATATACATATGCATACATACACATACACACACATACACACATATATAAATATATATATATATATAATATATATATATATATATATATCTATATTATATATATATATATATATCTATATATATATATATATATATCTATATCTATACACAAATTTTCATATTTATAAATTTACATATACAAATATACATACATATATATGTATGTACAGATATATATGCATATATATCTATATGTATATGCATACATATAGATATATATACAAACACATATATATGCACATGTAGATATATATATATATACATATAAAATATATATATAATATATATATATATGCAAACATATATTATATATATTACTATATATATATATATATGGACCATATTATATACATAGATATACAATATAACATAATATATATATATATTACATATATATATAAATATATATATATATATATTATATATATATATATATATTATATATATATATATATATATATATATAACTGTATATATACATGCACACGCGCTTATACATACATACATATATATATATATATATATATATATATATATATATATATATATATATATATATTTAATATATATATATATATATATATATATATATATATATATATATATATATATAGAATATATATATATATATATATATATATATATATATATATATATATATATGTATTTATATGTATACATATATATATATATAGATATATAGATATATATCCATAT